>JACBAD010001869.1:0-33179 GCA_014281905.1 Aspergillus hiratsukae | reverse complement strand
TCCCCCGCCTGCTGGGCGTCCGCGTCCCCCTCCACACCCGGCTGCCGTCGACGCCGCCGCCGGAACCAGAAGATGAATGCGATGAGTCCGCCTAGCACCGCTGCGGCCAGGACCCCGCCTACGATCCCGCCGATCTGAGAGCTGGATAGTCCGTTTCCAGTCCCGTTTCCGGTTCCGGTCCCGGATTGTGATTGTGATTGTGGTTGTGCTGTGGGTTGAGTCGAATTGCTACTTGCGCTTGCGCTTGTGTTTAGGTTTGTGTTTGTGGGTGAGCTCGAGATGGGGAGGGTAGCCGTTCCCGACCCCGTCGATGCGGTCGTTGAAGAGGTAGATGTGGATGTGTCGGTGTGGTTCGTCATATTGGTGTATTTCACACAGCATTGGATGTTATTCGGACCTGGGCAGGGCCATGGATACTATGTAGATACTTTCTGTCAGAGACATAAACAATGGTGTTTTGCGTTTTGCTTGTAACGAGGGTGAATACCGATGTGCCGGGGAAGTATGCGCCCCCATCGCAGGTCTGGTTCGAGGCGTCGCGGCAGTAGCCTGTTCCTTCGGAGACGGTGCAGCGGTGGAGGAGGCAGCACTATATCCAAGGATTAGACTAGAGTGAGGAGAGGACAGGAGAGGCAGTTGTCTTGCCGTGTAGTCGGACGGGTCGCTATTGCATTGGTTTGTGTAGACTATACCGACGCCTGGGCAAGTTAGATGGCTTTTCGACACGGAGCACGGGATATGTACATTGAGAGGACGGGAGACACTCTCCGGCGCCAATACCGCCTTCGCAGACATTATGTGCCTGGTTGAGTTGACGGGGCAGTAATACGTTGCTTTCGAAGATGGGGTTGAGGAACATGATGGCCGTATGTCTAGTAATTTAAGAGTTGAATGATGTGATGGAATTATCAGGGAAGATTCATCTAGCAATATGAGAAACTGATCTATTATATGCCCCTTTCAATCATCCCAGTCCGTAGTAACTACTAGTAAGTGATCAACGCACTCAAAGCTAACAACAGACTTCACACTGACACAGAAGCAATCACAGGCACTTGTGCGGCTGAACGTGAGTCCAGTCGTCCAGTCATAGACGGCGCCAAGTTCAGTAGATAGATAGGTAGGCATAAGGAGATGGATGTACAGAGTAGACTGGGTACCTACGTTCCGTCCCTCATATCTTCTTCCGGTAGCATCAAGTCTCATTTGCCCGAGTCTCTGGCGGGGTTACACAACGAGCCAAGACTCGAGAGTCAAGACTGAGAGAGAGAGATACCTGTCCATGTGGACAAGTGCGGAATGCGACAAGACTCGGACGGTCAGATCTAGCGTAGACTCCTACAAGGCTACTCTGGACGCTGCGGTATGCATCCGGGAGGCACTTTACCAGAGCGGGAGCTGATCGTCGAAACAGCACACATTCTGGTGGGAAGGATGCAGGGAAAATACGAGCCCATGGGGGCCAATCTCCCGTGGCAATTGGCAAATGGCAATGATTTGATCGTCTCGTGGGAGGATTCACTTTCCATACTACTAGAAGCATTGATGGTCCATTCAGATGTCGCAAGTCGCACTCGTCAAATGTGTCTCTTGAGGATATGAATAGCTTGGTGTTCGTAACCTTCGAATGCGAGCGATTATTGGCGTCCAGATACTCATCGTATTGAGGAGATACTAAGGTAGTAGAGTAGTGGTGCCAACCTTGGTCCGACCATTGGATTCGAGATCCCATTTGGATTACTAACTGCGAGGTATGCAGAGATATATGGAGATTGATACAGAGTGAATGAGAAGACTGCGCTCATGGACAAATGACCTGTATATCGATTCCTACCAGAAACGAAAGAGAAATTGAGAAAGATTTGCACTACGCAGAGAATATCGCCTGGTGATCAAAAGCGAACAGAACAACAAAAATCAAAGACCAGAGAATTAGCCCAGCAAATCGTCAAGCCCCGAACTGCCGGTTTTCGTCCCCTGTTGCTGCTGTCTTGACGAGCCCATCGAAGGAGAAGGAGAAGCTGGAGTGAGACTGCTCGACGGGGCCGGGGCACCCCAGATGCCCGCGCTAGCTTTCTCTTTGGCCATACTCGCCAGATTGGGCCCCTTGCTTGCATTTGCCGAGGATTTTTGAATCCCCGCACTGGCACTGGCGGTCGACCAGATAGACCCAAAAGCGTCACCGGACGACTTGGATGCGGCCGGCTTACCTCCGACCGATGAAGTACTCCGGGCGGAAGTGAAAGAGGAGGTCGACGGCATGCCCGGTCGGTGGTTGGGTGTCATGGCAGTTGGCTGCTGTGCGGTGGCAGTGGAAACGGAGGTGAAGTAGTTGGGAGTGGCGGCCTGGAAGCCCGTCGGTTTGGCTGGTGCGGGCTTTGTCTGCTGCGATGGTGGCACCATGGGGCTCTGAGACAGCGTGGGAGAGGCAACCGTGCTCGAGGTCGGAGTCGGGGTCATTGATGTAAATCCGACCAAACCATTCAGGGTCGGCGCTTGCGCGCCAGAAACGGGCTGAGGAGCAGCAAACTGGGTACTCGATGTCGTACTGACAGTGGACGCGGGCGCGGGAATAGCGAATTGATTGGCTGCGGGCTGGGGTGCTGGCGTTGCGGACTGGAAATCATCAAACTCGTCATCGTCATCGACCGGTTTGGACTCGAGGATATCCAGGCCGTTACTGCTGACAGGCTTCTTGCCAGCGGCAGTAGACGTCTCCTCCTCGCCAAAGTCAAACAAATCTTGTTCTGGCTCCTTGGGAGGCTCGGGCTTCTTCGGTTCCTGCTTCGGACGTGGAGGGGTGGGTCCGCCACGCCGCGCCGGGCTGGCGTCGCCCTCGTCGTACTCGTCGTACTCGTCGAACCGGTTCCCTCTCCGTCCTGAGTCCTGAAACTCGCTAGAAGCACCTCCAAAGCCGCCGCCATCACCATAGACGCCTCCACTGTATCCACCAAAGGACAGACTATCGCTGCCAAAGCCGCCGTACCTGCCGGTGGAACCGGAGAAGCCGCCTCCCATACCACCACCCATTCCACCGGAGCCTATCCCACCTTCGAAGCCGCCAAACTTGTTGCGATTCGCACGGGCCTTCTTTCTCTCGGTGCGAATAAGATCCACATCGCCAAGCAGCTTCACCAGCTCCGACGATCGGTTGCGCACGTTCACACCCTGGTCCTTGCCGTTCGGGTCGATGTAATGAAATTGGCGTAGCATCCGGATCAGGGACAGGTGAGACCGGGCGTCGTCGACAACGCGCTCCGAACCATTCTTAATGAGAAATTCCAGTAGTTGAAGACTCTGAATGACACGAAAGAACGATCAGTCTAGCCGGTCTCAGGTGGAAGCCAGCCCGCGCAATCGTACCTTGTAGATCTGTCGCCACTCCTCCGCGCTCTTGTCTGTGAATCGCTTGTAGATCATCGGCATAATTTCGTTCAACAGCTGGCTGTTACCAACGAAGATTAGCATCGAGCCCAAATCCATCGAGTAATCGACATCGCGACGAGTACGGAGCGAGGGGGATGACTGACTAGCTGTGAGTTCCGTTGGCGATCTCCTGCATCAATGTAGTTGAAGCGCCCCAGGGTTCATTGTTCGTAGCTTCCCGGACCTGGTCGGTGTTAGAAACTTGCATATCAAGCCGGACAATCCGTCATCGGTCTGACGACAGGAGCGAAGCGGCCAATGCGACTGGCGGGGCGGTGACAACGAACCTTCGACTCCATCTCCGTGTAGTTCATGACAGCTAAGTAACAAGAAAGTTAATGACCACAGCTTGTATGCCATAGTAGACAATCGTTCAGGCTAAAGAAAATCTAGAGGAAAAGACGGGTTGCCAGCAGACGCTGCTTTGGAGTACCTACCATTCTGCACCTTGCGGACTCCCGCCTTGAGATCATACAAGGTCAGATTGCTGACCTGCTCTTTCAGACTGTTGAAATCCATGGCGCAGACTCAGCTCTGTCCGGTGTATCTGCACTCTTGTGAATTGACAAAACTTTTGAGAAACAAAAGAAAGAAAGAAAGAAAGACTAAAAAGGCAGTATATGCAGGGACTTGATTCGGGACGAGGGAGACGGGGACAACGAGGAGGCGGGAGTTAGCTGGCATCCGCAGTGCCCAAGGCATCCAGAAAGTCACGTGGCAGCCCCTGACATCCTCATTCTAGAGAGGTCCATCATGGCCTACACTCACATTATTACCGGTACATTTAATGCCGTGATGTCTTAGATATCTGAAATACCTTCAGAATCTGTCGTATTCTGACGGGTAAACGCCATGTACTAAAAAAGACTATGGACCAATACATACATAGAAGACTCGTCTAAATCATCACAGGGGAATCATCAATGGGATCAGTGGAAGTTAGGGTTTCAATGAAGGTGCAACGGAATATGGAAGGAGAAAACAAAAATTTAAAGAGTTCGCTGGGAATCGCCTGCCGGGATGCCACGGCTCCGAAGCAGAAACAAGGAGAGGTGATCAGACATGAAGTGGATATCGCTGGCAAGAAGAGGGTCATCAACTAAAGCATGCTGAACGGGCTCATATCCGCAGATGAGGAACCACAATACTGCTGGGATAAAATTGAATGAGGAGGAGTGAAAACGACAAAGATCAAACAAACGTCATTAGGGAGATTTCGGGATACTGTGTTGAACTTATCGATCTTGTCCCGCCGAGTACCCCATCACATCAATCATTCGTTATAGAACTTTCTCATAATCAGATGCAAGAAAAGATTCACGTTGACTCGTAAGTGTCCATCGAAGAAGTCCATGAACTGCATGTTGTTGAACTGCGCTTGCAACAAGTCGTCCAAGGGCACCTGGGCGTTTGCCCCCGGGACCATCATGGGACCACTACTGCCATCGAGGGTGAAGACACCCACTTCATTGCTAGATATTGTGAGGTCGACGCGGTCCCATTGGCGCTCCGAGTAGCCCTTCCAGTGAACCAAAACGCCCTTGTCTGCGAGGTTCCGGGCCGAGTACTTGTAGGAGCCGAACTTGAACACTTTGCCTGACTTTTGAAGCTCGCGTTGATGGTCCCATTGTTTGGTAAATGGCATGAGGAATCGCTTCTTGCCTTTCTTGTTCTGCAAGGTCACCATCGCCTGCTCGATGTAGTCGTTGTAGGTTTTGAGCTGCTGTTCCAGCCAGCCGGCTTGATCGTTGAGACGACCCAGGGTAAGACGTGCGCTTTCCAATTCCCGCTGCCGCTGAATTCTCCGGCGGTGCTTAGTGCGAATATCAATAGCAATGGCATTGAGGAGATCTTGATAGTGGTTGTGACGGCGAATCTTGCCGGTCCGCTCGAGCTGGAGAATGTTCTCAAGTGCAGTCCGTTTCAGCTCCGAGTATGTCATGGATGCAATATCGACCAGAGTGTTCGCCTCAGAATATGGGCTTCGCTGGCTGGTATTCGCGGTCAACTCGTCCCGTACTAAGGTCATCCATCGTTCTTCGTCCTCCTCGGTGGGTGGTTTGACCATGATTTGCATGAGATTGGCGCCGGTTTGCACCCTAATAATGTAGAGGACACATCGTTTCGTTTCCATGAAGAGCGCTTTGACATCTGCTTCGGGATCTTGGAGGTCTTCCGTCAGACAGTCACAGACAAGTGTTTAATAACAACAACCACTTACCTTCTACTTGCGCAAGCTTGGGATTCAACGTCAAATTGATTTCCGAGGAATTGACGCTCATCAGTTCATTTTCGTTGGTCTTCACGTTTCCGAGATCGCGGATTATCTCTCTTAGAATATCGTCGGGGTGTGGACAGATATAGTTGATCTCAGACGCAACAAGTTGGTGGATCGAAAAAATGTCGGCCATCTTGATGTACAGCGTTGGCTTAGTCTTTGCGTAAAGATCATTGAATTCATCGATGTCGAAATACGCTTCCGCATCTTGTACCGAGACCACTATATCCTGGTTAGCTCCTGCGCGATATACTGGAAAGACAGCAAACTTACTGTTGCCCCAAATTTGGCCAAGTCGTTGAATTGAATCCGCAACATAGCTGTTCAGTGGCTGCAGGTAGACATTCTCCGTGCCAAACAGCCGTCCGGAGGCGACCTGAGCGACAACCTTGGCAATTTCAGACAGATTTCTCTTCTGCTCCTGCGTGAGACCACGGTCTATGACACCATATTTCTCCGGTTCAACCATGGCAGGCTGGAAGTAGTTTCTCCAGACCCAATGGCCAACGGCCTGGAGAATGAAGCCAGGATCCTCTCCGGAGAAACGGGACAGGAGGCACTCGTACATCTGTTGCGTGATATAACGAATTCCAAAGGGCATGCGATAGAGGAGTTCTTCGAGTGCAGTGAAGAATTGGTCTGCAATGTCACGAAGATCCTGCAGATTTTGAATAAATGTCGCTCTCGTTTCAGGATCTCTGATGGCTTCTTCTCTGGGAAGGTCCAGTGGCCGCCTACTTCTCCTGCCGGTACGCAGTTCTTCGTTATTGATCGCCGAGCGGTAAATTTGAATGGGGTCGCTTTCCAGGTCCAGCTCTGGATTCTCAACCACGTTTTCCCTTACAAGTGGCCCAAGGACATCGCGCATGAATTTTCGATCCCGAGGAGACTTGATGTAGGATGCGAATAGCTTGTTCCAGAACGAGTTACAGCGCAGGTATTCATGCAACGAATCAAAACTGTCAATCTCCTCCTTCGCTGAGCGGGACAGCAGCTTGATGAGGTAGTACTCCTCACGTCTCTTCTGGGAATAACCGAAGAGTCCCATCATCAAGTGCCTTATTCTTTCATACTCCTTCTCCGGTGTGTTGAGCTCTCGGAGCCTGCGGAAAAGCTTGGCAAGGTACTGAGATTGTGTTTGCAGGAGAAAGAAGAGCACTTGATAGTGCTCCAACTTCTTCCTGGATGTCTTATTCAAGGCTTTGAGGTCAAATGGGTCCTTTGATGCGATGTCTGCATTGGACAAGAGGCTGCCAACATGGCCTCCGAAATGCTTCTGATGTTTGACGACTTCGTCCAGCGTAATCTTGTTCTTTACCAACAGAGCAATCTTGATGTCGAGTTGACTGATATATTGTTCGGCCAGCTCATTTTGCCGGACCTGTTGCACGACCAATTTTCTGAGTCGCTCGAATTCGATCTCCTCATCAAAATCAAATTCGCTGTCGTTCAAAAGATGAACGAATCCCTTGACTGTATTGACTGGAGGGTTCTTTCCGGTTGTGAGACTCTTGTATGCCTGGCCCTGGATTCTGCCTCGCACAATGCTCTGCGCCTTGATGACCCTTTGCATGTTGGCCCGATAATATTGCCGCTTTTCTTCGAACTTCGATCGGATCATGTGTCCTCGCATGCGAGATTGTAGGTCCGTGATCAGTTCCTCTTCGGCTGCTAGATCAGCCAAATCCTGACCGATCTCGACCCGAAGGATCATCGCTCGTATATGCGCCTGCAGCTGGCTAACCTCATCCTCACAATCTTCCAGTTTATCAAGGACACCTCCAACTTCGATTCTCAGAATGGCCGCTCTGGAGAGAGCTTGAAGATCCAGAATCATGTGTTCCTGTGCTCGGAGGGCTTCTTCGTCGGCTTCCAGGCGCCTTCTTAAGATGGCACCTCGGGCCGCAGACTGCAGCTGTAGAATTGACATTTCCTCTTGCACCAATGCCGCTCTCTGTAAGGCCAGAGCGTCCTGTACACCTTTCGCTCGAAGAATACTCTGAAGTCCAATGATTGACCGAGTGTGCTGCCCTAACGCTTGTCGAATGGAGTTCAGGTGTCCCCTCACAGCTCCGCCACGGACGAAAGCCTGCAGGGATATGCATTCATCCTTTGTCTTCGCAAGTGCGTCGGTGAGTTGGAAACAGCGGTCTCTGGCCGCCAGAGCTCTAGCAGCGGCTTGAATTGATATCACGGATGGTACCTCTTCTGCGAGAGAACTCTTCAGCTGAATGACGGCTTTACGCGTCAACATCCCTCTAGTCGCAGCCTGCAGCAGTTGCACATTATCTCCAGTGTTCTTGATGTCGTCTTGTTGAGCGCTCAATTGCCGCCGGAAATGAGCACCTCGAATGAGCGATTGTAGTTGCGTAATTCCATTTTCAGCGCATTGTGTCTCTTCGTGTTGCTTTGAGATCAATTTCCGACAAAGAGCACCTCGAACAGCAGCTTGCAACGCGATGACTCGAGGCTCGACGGCCCTCGTGTCTTCGTACACGGCGCAAACTTTCTTCCGTTGGAGGGCGCCTCGAATAGCCGCTTGAACCTGCTTGATGCCTGATTCTTCTTTTCGCGTCCGACTCCGCAGATACTGAACTTGAGTTCTTGCTTTTGCGCCCCTGATGAGAGTCTGCAGCCGCAGAACATCAAGCTCCTGAGCTTGGCACCCCTCCCTATCGCCTCGCTGGCGGGATCGTAGAATGAATCCTCTGCAGGCCGCCTGCAAATTCACTGCAAAAGACCGCATGCTCAGCCGATACTGAATGATCTGACGGGCCCAGTCGCCACGAAGTCTGGACTGCAGATCGATGAGGAAAGGTTCGAAATCCCACAGTTCATTCATGACATTGCCAAGCTTCAGCCGCAACATCGCGCCCCTGAGCTGAGCCTGAAAGTCGGTAATTGAGGTTTCATTCTCGTGCAGTTCGCGCTCGACTCGCTCTTCTTCGGTTTCAGGTTCTGGCTCTGGTTCTGGTTCGGGCTCTGCACCAAAGTTCGCAGCCATGCCCGAGAAACTGGGCATGCTTACTCCTGCCTTGTCGAGCCCCTTTTGCGTCTGTTCGAGCTCATGATGCTCGAACTCGAGTTGGCCGACAAGGTTCCCCATGCGAAAATCCACCAGACCTTTCTTGAAGAGTAACCATGACAAAGCGTGCACGCAGTGGATAACCTTCGGAATGTTCTTCTTTTCGTACAGATCAATGAGTTCGAACCTGAATAGCTCGGGTAGCTCGACTTCGTCTAAAAATCGAAAGAACAAGGCTATGTTGTCGGAGTGCCGGTACTGCAATTTCGGGTGCCTGAAGATTCGGAATGTTCGGCTAGGATACATCGCCTGCACGACTTCTGCGAGAGTGACGCCATCTCTGAGGGCTTCCTCCAGTTGGACGATTGGCGAAATTTGCTTTTGAATGACCTCTTCGATCCATTCCTTGGCCTCTCCGATGTGGCAAAGATACTCGTACGCCTGCAAAAATTGACGTTGTTTGTCCATCCAATTACCAGCCGCCCAGGCCGACGCATTCTGCTTTCGAGCAACCCTGGAGCCCTGCGCGCCTGCAACAGAACCCGCGCGCTTCAGTCGCCGTCGTCCCTGCAAGCCTACTACGGAAGGACTGTAGGTTTCGAGAGCGAACTCCTCAGTCTCCCCCGATTTGGCGAACTTGGACAAAGTGCGGAGATGGCCCGTCGATGACTTCTTGAAAGTCTCTAATTCTGGTGTTGAGAGGGTTGTCGTAATTGGTGGTGGAAGTGGGTTAGACAGGCTATGTGAGTGATGTGGTCGCATATGCGGTCGAGAGTGAGGTGAAACGGCATGAGGAGATCCCGGCTGTATGGAGTTCTTTCTCGGAGGGGTTTGCGCATTGAGTGGCTGCCGTTCGCTCAGTCCGTCGCTCTCCAAACTGTGTGGGTGGCGCGAATCAGGAGTTTGAGGGCGGTTTTCCTTCCAACACTGAGGATTATCAACCGTTTGACTCCTCGTATGCCGATATACAAATGGTTTGCTCGTCGGAGGGGCCGCATTAGGAGCCTGGGGAAGTGGTCGCAAGGAACGCCGAACATTCTCATATGTCGTCGCCGCGCTCGTCCAGCTTCCCCCTTCACGCGTGTCTTTTACCATTGCCCCCAGTGTAGTCGAGTTTAATTCACTTTTTCCTCGTCGGTGGCCGATCCCGGGCGCAGACCCCATAGACGCATTTGACGAGACGGTGCTGGTTCGGCTGGGGGCTTGCGAATTTGTCGAGAGAGAATAGACAGATGAACTTGTGGATGTGGTCGAGCCATGTCTGAGTGGACTCGAGGTATGTTGCGGAAGATCTGTCTGTGTGCGTCGTAGAGAAATTGGCTGACTCGCCATCACTGATGACGTTGTGTGGGCAAGAATGCAAAGATCAAGAGAAATGGGGAATTTTGGACTTCAATTGGCCGCATGCCTACTTCATAAAACAGAAGCAGTGCTGTAGGTAGGCCGAGTAATGCGTAATAGTACCTGACTACTTTTCGATGAGACGGGAATGTTTATTCAAGGGAGGGACCGCATTGTCCTATGGCAACCGAAAGAATTAAGCGGGAAGATCGGGTTGATATAGGAACGCGGCGGACGTACTGCCTCTCTCGTTGCAAGAGGAGCGTAAAGCGGGAGAGAAATCGTCAACAAGGAAGAGGAAAAGAGAAGTGAACAACGATAACAAAGCGTTCGACGCCTCGGGAGATGTGAACGGAGAAGAAAAAGAGTAGAGACGAGATTGAGTATGGAGCGGGATGAGAAGGCGCTACCTTACTGTTTTTCACTTGGATAAGGTTCTCAACAGAGATATCTCCCAGCCTCCTCTGTATCTCAAGCAAGCAACCAAGCAATAATCAGCTGGGCAGGGAAAACAAATCTCCCGATCGGGTATGGTTCGCGCCGTCAGGTGACTGTGCCACACCTTCGTCGTCCATTTGCGGTTACTATCGTCTCTTTTCCAGCCACAGATCGTTTCACGTGCAGCCCACTTATGGCATATCCACGATCCATCTCTTCTGCTTGTCAAGTGTCAATACATTGCTCCACAAATGCTGCGGTCTGCACGTGTGATCAGTCCAATACACCTATCTGAAAAGATGCTTAAATCTGAGATTCCGTCTTTATTCCAGGGAGTTTGCACACTTTGTGACTAAGTAACTACGGCACTCTGCGAGGTTATGGGTTGTTCGGGATGACCGATAGAGGCAAGTCGGGATTCTCTGCGGGGCTTATCACGATCTCCAACTGGTTCACCCGTGCAACCAAGAACACACAATTATGATTATCAAGACGACATGCAGTCATAGATTCAATGGGGCCAGTGCGTCTCTAGTCTCTCGGTTCTCTCTGGTCTTTAGGTTTCTGTCGCTTCTACTGCCTGAACGCCAGATGTATGGAGCAGGAGTTAACTACCGGACAGGACAGATGGTTCAATCACCAATGACGGTGGCTGGCTGAAATGACTTGAGTTAGTCGAGCTCTTTTCAGCGAAACAAAGAAAGGTCATCATCTGCTTGTATGGCAGACAGAGAAACCAACCGATAGATCATCTCGACTAGAGAATTGCTTTGTTACATGTAGACGCTCTGGACTCCTGCCCTGATACACATTTGTCCAAAAGGTGCGACTTTCGTATAAACGAGTGCAACCTAGGTCACCATCGCATAAAGCCTAGAGGCCCAGCATTTTAGCTCATCAGACGATATCTCATCTACTGGTTAGAATTCGTAAATCAATGTAGAATCTAGAAAGCCGATTATCACCAACAATTCGAGATCGCGGAGTTGAGTCCATTACCCGTCATTGACATTATCCACCGGAGAACACTGGTAAGAGACCCCGCCTGTCCATCGCACCAAAATATATCGTAGATTGAACACTAATCTCTCGGAAACTCAACACGTTCCTGCTTATGAATGCTAAGAATCAAAGAGGATCCATCAGAGCAACCACACAATGACACAGTCGTTACCATTCTACCTCTACAAACTGGTTCCCTCCACGTCTCCAGTGCGGGAGCCACTTCCTGAGCGCTTACCCGTCAGCCAACTCGACCAGGAGTCGGGGTTCATCCATCTGTCGACGGCCTTGCAGGTTCCCAACACATTGAAATACTTCTTCAAGGACGAGCCGCTAGTCTATGTGCTGCGTATAGAATTCAATCAAGTCATGGACGACATTAGATGGGAGTCGCCAGATGCAAAGGTTTGTGGGACGCGGCCCGATGAAGGTCTTTTCCCGGTAGGTTCTATCATCTCCCTATAAGGCGCAATCTCGGCCTTTTCCTTATTCATTTGTAACCTACTACTCGAAAGCTGTGGCCTTTAGATTATCTACTGATTGCTACAGCATCTATATAACGGGCTGAAGCTGGGGAAAAACGAGGTTGAAAGTATTGCGGTCTGGACGAATGAGGCTGGGTGGGACAAGGCCCTCTCACAGGCGAAACCATGGCTTTTGTATTAAAATCTGAACGACTTGGTCGATTACGATGCAGGCTAGGTTTGACATGTCCAAGCTCTACTCGGGGATCCCTCTATTAATCACCTAAGGGATAACAATGCATGATCTGCCCGTCTGTACAATTCTCAGTTGTCTCGTCCTCATCCAAAACCGGAGCCAGAAGCATAAGGCAGACTTACAGTAAAGCGAAGCATCGGCACTGGCAAGGAACACGAAAGTAGTTGCTACTTCACTTGGCTCACCCGGGCGACCCAGGGGAGTTTTTGAACCCCAGTTGGCCATCTGTTCAGCGTCCCTGGTGTCGGCCTGAATTGGGGTGTATATTGCACCGGGACTGTTAAATGAGACGATTAGCTAAGCATTGTGGAAGAGCTCAGCTCTTGGTCACTCACGCAACAGCATTCACTCGAATGCCCTTGGGAATCAGCTGAGACGCTAGAGATCTGGTGAACCCGACAATGGCACCTTTGGTGGCCGCATAGTCCACCATAGTGGCTGAACCCCGGAAGGTCACGACGGATGTGGTGTTTATAATGCTATTGACATAAGAACAATGAGTTAATTGCGCACCTGCGGATTCAAGGATACTAACGAGTCGCCCTTTGACAGGAATGGCAGAGCATATTTCGTCAGAGCCATCATCTGGATGATGTTGGCCCGGAAGATATCCTCCGTCTTACTCAGGTCGATATCGGCAAAGTTCTTATTCATATACTGTTTTGAGGCATTGTTGATCAGGACGTTCAGTCTCTGGAACCTGCTCTCGTATCAGTTGGCGCGATATATGACGAGTAACAGAAGACCCGCGGTTACTTGTTCATATGCTCCTCCACGGCCTTTTGACACATATTGTTATCCCTGAGGTCCCCAGCAACAAGTAGACATGTCCTCTTCTCGAGTTCAATGGCTCTCTTGACCTCTTCAGCGTCATCTTTCTCTTCGGGTAGATGGACAATAGTGATATCGGCCCCTTCCCGTGCCATCAGAATGGCAACAGCTCGGCCAATCCCGGAGCTATACGCTCGTCAATCTTGTTCACTGAGTAGCGCACCTAAAGATGATGGACATACTCCCCCCCGGTGATGAGGACCTTCTTGTCCTTCAATTTGCCAGAGCCTACATACTCGACAAAGCGACCTTTTGACTCGAGCTTCGTCGATTCGCTGGGAGGCTTCATATGCTTCTCGAGCCTAATGATCAGGGACTTAATGTCGGAGTCGTTAAGGGTCACACAAGCACGGACAAATACTGACCCCGGTTTCTGCTGACTTTGCGGTTCCTGAGGCGGTTGAAAAGTACCGTCCTTGCCCATAGGAGATGCCATTTTGAAGTGCTCTGCTAGTTTGATGTAGACGAGTGAAAGTTTTGTTCGAATCTTCGCATCGGAAGGTTGAGAAAGCACCACCCTTGCGAGTTCTTAAGTACCACAGTGCATCAGTTTTGCTGTCACTCTGGCGTCATCTTGTCGCAAATTGGCTATGTAATATACAATCAAGCAGATTCAGTCTACCATGGTTTAGTACCTCACTGATCAGAGTCATTGGGGCTCTTCCCTTTGTGAACAGTATGTGGAAGAGGAGCAATGCATGTCATTCATTCGATCTAGGTATGTTGCTATCCGGTATCTTGTGCATGACTTCCCTTCCTGGCTGATATGTTCAGACAAACATGACTTCTTCTAGATCTAGTGACCTAGACTGATTGACGGAGTCAAGCTGAGCTAAAGCATATAGGTACTTTATGCTCAGTGCATCACAGAGGACCTACTCACAGATACCCTGACTCCAGCAGCTATTGTGCAATACAGGACCAGATATCGAAGAGACTCTAACCATTCAAGCAAGTCGAATCATATATAGTGCAAGTCCGTGCCCTATACACTGTACGGAGTAGTACAATCGTCAAGTCCTCTGCTTGGAGAATCTTCACATCGAGTCCGACTACGGAGTATCGCAGATTATCAAATGCGATTATCAAGCAATATGGCGCCCCTCAGACTCACCGCCTTAAGAGTTTTCGTTAAATAGCCAATCAGAAGACAGGCTCCGCAATTATCATCCTCACTATACCCTTTCCGGCATGAGACTCGCTGGGATTAGCTTGTGCGGCAGACAGTCAAAAGCCAATTTTTTTCCTGTCGAGTTTTTCTCTCTTTTTCTTTCTTTCTTTTCTTTGGGAAAGGAAGACTTTCTCCATCAACAGAACGTTTCTATCGTCGATCTGTTGATTATTTTGATTTGATACCCCTCTCTGCGAGTTACGATAGAAACCGTAGAGTCTTTCTCATTATATACACAATGCCCATCGCCAACGGTGACTCGCTCGGCCGCGCCATGAAGGCAGAGATTCAGGATTACACCAAGGCCCTGGAGGTCCTGGAAAAGGAATACACTACCAGAGACGGCCTTGATGTTGATACCCTGCTTGATTCGGACAAGCACGGAGCATTGACTTACAATGATTTCCTGATCCTGCCTGGTTACATTGGTAAGACCGTGGAAACTCGTCCTTTACAGAAATGGACCGTTTGTTCATGATCATGACAGGCTTCCCTGCTTCCGATGTCACTCTTGATACCCCTGTCACCAAGCGTGTCTCGCTGAAGGTTCCCCTTCTCTCCTCTCCCATGGACACGGTCACTGAGCACAACATGGCCATCTACATGGCTCTTCTGGGTGGTCTGGGTGTCATCCACCACAACTGTTCCCCCGAGGATCAGGCCGAGATGGTCAGAAAGGTCAAGAGATACGAGAACGGCTTCATCTTGGACCCTGTCGTTCTCTCTCCCAAGGCCACTGTTGGAGAGGCCAAGGAGCTCAAGGCCAAGTGGGGCTTCGGAGGCTTCCCTGTCACTGGTAAGCGCACAATTTTCCTCTCTCTCAGCTGTCACCCCTACATGATGATTTTCCATCTTATCTCTTATAACTTTCGTTCCACTGGAGCAACGAGAGTTGCGATGTAGAGAAACGATTCTATCTGAAAAACGACAACGCATAATGACTTGCCTTGATCACAATCACTGTTTGCAAGCCATTGTCTAATTTGTGATTCTCTTACAGAAAACGGAACCCTCCGCTCCAAGCTCGTCGGTATGGTCACATCCAGAGACATCCAATTCCACACCAACCTCAATGACCCGGTCACCGCAATTATGTCCACCGACCTTGTCACCGCACCTGCCGGCACCACTCTGGCTGAGGCCAACAACGTTCTTCGTAGCTCCAAGAAGGGAAAGCTTCCCATCGTTGACGCAAATGGAAACCTTGTCTCTTTGCTGTCTCGCAGTGATCTGATGAAGAACCTCCACTATCCCTTGGCATCTAAGCTCCCCGACTCGAAACAGCTGATTGCTGCTGCTGCTATTGGTACTCGTGAGGAGGATAAGCTCAGACTCAAGCTTCTGGTCGAGGCTGGTCTTGATATTGTCATCCTCGACAGCAGCCAGGGTAACAGCATCTACCAGATCGAGATGATCAAGTGGGTGAAGAAGACCTTCCCCGAAATTGACGTTATCGCTGGTAACGTCGTCACTCGGGAACAAGCCGCAGCTTTGATTGCTGCCGGTGCTGATGGCCTGAGAATTGGCATGGGCAGCGGCAGTGCCTGTATCACCCAGGAAGTCATGGCTGTCGGTCGTCCCCAGGCTGTTGCCGTGCGCAGCGTCGCTCATTTCGCTGCCCGCTTCGGTGTTCCTTGCATCGCCGACGGTGGTATCCAGAACGTTGGCCACATCGTCAAGGGTCTCGCCATGGGTGCCTCTACCGTCATGATGGGAGGTCTCCTTGCCGGTACCACCGAGTCTCCCGGTGAATACTTTGTCAGCAATGAAGGCCAGCTTGTCAAGGCCTACCGTGGCATGGGAAGTATCGCCGCCATGGAGGACAAGAAGGCCGGTGCTGGTAGCAAGGATAGCAAGGCCAGCAACGCTGGTACTGCCCGTTACTTCTCCGAGAAGGACCGTGTGCTTGTGGCTCAGGGTGTCGCTGGTTCCGTTCTCGACCGTGGTTCGGTCACCAAGTTTGTCCCTTACCTTGTTGCGGGTGTTCAGCACTCTCTGCAAGACATTGGTGTCAAGAGCCTTGACGAGCTCCACGACGGTGTCAACAAGGGCATTGTTCGTTTCGAGATGAGAAGCGCTAGTGCCATGGCCGAGGGTAACGTCCACGGTCTGCACAGCTACGACAAGAAGCTCTACTCGTAAGGGCCTTGTTGGATGTAAAAAAGCGTAATTTCTTTTTATGTCTCTTCTCTCAGGACTTGTCAGTCAGGCTCTGTTCACATGATGATACACGCTTGGTATGAAAGTAAAAATTGGGCATGATGGTTTCGGAGTTTGACATGGAATGCACTTCGGATGATTTTCTTTGAGACTTCAATCACAATGTTACTGTTGAGTTATACTTGCCGCCAGGCAGTTCATTTATGAATTCAAAAAAAGATTCTAAAACATATTCAAACAGGTTATCCTTGTGGCCTTCGACTCCCATTAGACTACCAGCTGTAGATAGACATGGGCACATGGCACACTGATGCGCTCTGTAGAAGAATCGCGCGGGGTAAAGCCGAAGAAGCCTAGGTTCCACCCGCATTGCCAAGGTTAAGGTTACTGATCCCCGGAAACAACCCAGGCACCATACCCCTTCCAATTTGTACCAATTGTTCCTGAATACTACTCAAAAGAAGCAGGGCCATACCGCGCCTTCAGTGGCGCTCATCTTTCATGGTCATCAAGGCATTTCTCCCTGGGCCCTTCAGCTCAACATCCCGATTCATCTGCATATCTGGTCATCGGCTAAGCCTGGTCCGAGGCCCGCGCTCCTGGTGTATACAAGTACCGGTACATTGCATCTGTCAACGTGCAAGACTCGACATTAGGAACTCCTCTTCTATGGTGGAATCATCGCAGTCCACTGCATCGCACAAAATGGCAGCTAAAAAGGGTGATCGGTCCAAGGCGACGCCGGCGGTACCCAGGCCGAGCTCAAGGTTAGTACATAATATACCCTCTGCGTATCTTGAAACCATTCGTGATGTGCATTCGAAGCGGGTAATTGTGTTGTACTCAGTGTTGATTTAATCAACACGATCATCCACGTAAGATACAGCTAACATGCGGCAGCGTCATACTCATCTCTCCCAAAAATGAAGTCCTGTTACTGCATCGCGTCAAGACATCGACTTCATTTGCCTCGGCGCATGTATTTCCCGGAGGAAATCTCTCTGTTCAGGACGGAGAATGTCCCGCCGTAGACGACCCAAAGAGGCACGAGGATGCGCCCTGGTACCGCAATGCGGCCGTGAGGGAACTGTTCGAGGAGAGCGGTATCCTGCTCGCGAGAGACCAGAACACAGGCGCAATGCTAGCTGTACCCGAAGCAGAGAGAGAAAAAGGAAGACGGGCCATCCATCAGCATGAGATGACGTTTGTCGAGTGGTTGAAGAAGCAGAACGCTGCTGCAGTACCGGATATAGGTGCGCTGTTCTTACGTCGTTCCATAGGGCACCGACATGTTCAGCTGATGGAGCTACAGAGCCTTTGATCCCGTTCACGCGGTGGATTACCCCTACGAATGTCCCCAAACGGTACTCGACACAGATGTACCTCTACTTCCTGCCTCTTCCAGTCGAGACGGACCCGTCAGTACTGAAAGAGATCCCCGAACGGGAAGAAATTCAAGTTCCTACGAGCGATGGCGGAATCGAAGTAACAGAGACCATGTTCCTGCCTGCAGCAGAATGGCTGCGGAGGGCTAAAAGCGGCGAGATCATCATGTTCCCTCCACAGTTCCTCCTGTTACATCTAGTGTCGCAATTCCTTGACAAGGAACCGCTAGGGACGGCTTCGCTCGAGGAACTGAGGAGCCGACGAGCAGAATTGGTGGAGTTCGCCCATTCGGGAACACCGCCGTGGACAGAGAAATGTATTTCTCCTAAGATGCTCAAAATGTCTTCGGATGGACGGGCTGTGTTAGCATTAGATCATCCCGGACCGGAGTTGGAGGGCACAGATCGCGCTGGAGAGCCGGACCGGGTGGTGTATGTACAGTTCAAGCAGGGGGCTGCTCGGAAGCTCGATGTTCGATGGAAGAAGGACGTATTTGCCGAGCAGGAGAAGAGCAGTTTGTAAGGACGCAGGACATAGCATCATACTCCATACAGAGAAGCTCACTTGTGAGGAGCCTGAGGCATTTTACGCTATCCCACTTTGGGTCTTAATTGGTATTCTTCCGGTAAAATACAGTGCGCCACACACGCCACAGCACAGACACCGCCACACGAGAAATCGCAGCCCTCGATAAAAGATCACATGACCCACACAACCCGCTCGATTCTCAGTAGATTTTCACGACAGTCCGCCAGTTGAACCCGCCGCCGCACCTCCGTCTTCCTCACCGTCGTCGACCTCAATTACTCTACCTAACCGCCAAAATGGAGAACGAAAAGGGAGAGATCGTCGATCTGTACGTGAATACTAATTTCCTTCGCTGTTTGCGGTTGAGCTGGTTTCACGGTGATCCGGGAGCCGAGAGTGACTTTGCGACTTGGGACAATGTACAAAAGGACCAGAGGACATTCTGGAGCGAGCTTTGAGCCGTCAGCAAGCGACTCTTGCTGCAGTCCTTTTCCACAGGGGCATTTCCCAGCTTCCGGAAACCACCAAGAGCAGGAGAGCAAGAGATAATTGAACATTGCAAAAACGCACACGACTAACTTTTGACTCTCCTACAGCTACGTCCCCCGCAAGTGCAGCGCCACCAACCGCATCATCAAGGCCAACGACCACGCCTCCGTGCAGATCTCCATCGGCAAGGTCGACGAGAACGGTCGCTACACCGGCGAGAACCAGAGCTACGCTCTCTGCGGCTTCATCCGTGCCCGTGGCGAGAGCGATGACTCCCTGAACCGCCTCACCCAGCGTGATGGCTACGTCCGCAACGTGTGGACCGCCAGCAGCCAGCGGTAAACGCGAGGTGTCTCTGTTTCTGGGTTTGCGGTGTCGGACGGGTTGATTGGATGTAAGTGCTGCATCTGTCGAAACATGTTATGCTCAGGATTCGCATGCTGATTCGGATGGTCGGTGTGATAGGAAAAGACGTGCTATTAGAATGAGTTACGTCTGGGAGTTGATGTTTTAAAAATCGTTTTCTTGCCATGAGTCTATGAAGACTAAAGAATCTCATCCAATTCAATCCCATCAGTCCGTCCATTTATAGCATTCTCATAGCTTCAGAACCTTCCCCGTTCTCGCCGTGTTTGTCCAGTTGGTCTGCTCCATCACGATACCTACAACCCTGTTCAGGATCAGCGGTTTTATCGTAGTTTCCTTTCTATTTGCTTTCCATTGATCCGGCACATCAAGGCTTCCTCGTCCACGGAATCGGATTGCGTGTCGGACAGATATGCATCTGGTTCCATCCCATGAGCGAGGAGGTAGAAAGTAATCATCCAGCCGAATATCACGATCCGCCTACTGAAGAGCCACTGTTGCAAAGAACATGCGCTGGGGCACAGATACGGGTGGGACATACCATATTTCGTGCTTCTTACCTATGTAGTCGATACCTACATTTCAAATTCAACAAAATGGAATGATTTGAATTCACCGGAAGTGCTTCATTGTTCTATTCTTTATGATCATGCATTTCGTAGCCCGTTGAAGGAAATGTAACGTTTTCTGTCTGTTTTCGATAACTCTAAAAGGTATCCTGCATATCGAGTTGAAAGCTATTTTCTTTTATCGTAATATCTCCTACACATCGACACCTCTGTCACTTAGTCCTTCTCCAGTCGCACGGCAGGGTTGGTCTCGATAAAGTTGAGGTCGACTTTGTGACCGAGAAGTTCGCGAATATTGCTCACTCCGTATCTGCGATAACAGGTTAGTTCAAGGTCTCAGAGAAAAGTACGCAGAACTCACTTGATCATTGTTGGTCTCTCAAGACTTAATCCCCATCCGTAGACTCTCATGTCCTTGGGGATGCCCATGGGCTCCAGCATCTCTGGTCTGAACATACCACTGTTTCCAATCTCAACCCACTTGCCCAGGCCTTCGTGGTAACCGAAGATCTCCATACTGGGCTCGGTGTACGGGTTGTAGGCGGGCTTGAAGCGCAGTTGGTGGATACCCATCTTCGCGAAGAAGACCTCCATGAATCCAATCAGGCCACCCAGGGTGAGACCGAAGTCAGCAATGACACCCTCGATCTGGTGGAATTCGGCCAAGTGGGTAGCATCGACGGCCTCGTTACGGAAGACTCGGTCGATACTGAAGTACCTTGCCGGCCGCGGGTTCGCGGCGAGTTTGTGCAGGACGTAGGTAGACACCGAGGTGGTGTGGGTACGGAGAACCAGCCGAAGGGCTTCGTCTGGATTCCAGGGGTAGCGGTATCCGATTGAGCCGTACTTTCCGTTCTCGTGGACCTGGCGCACGTTATCCCAGTACTCCTTGTAGTCGACGGGCTTCTCCGAGGTCGCTGCGGAGGCTGGCTGAACGGATTTCGGACGGTGGGGGTCGTTCAATGGATCCTCGCGGGGCGGGTCAGCGGTGGCAGGGTCTGAAATGTAGAATGTATCTTGAAGATCACGGGCGGGATGTTGCTGAGGGACGTAGAGGGCGTCGAAGTTCCAGAATCCCGTCTCAACGAAGCGGTTGGTGGGCATCTCCTCAAAACCCATCTCAAAAAAAATGTTCCGGAACTCCTGTCGCACCTTGTTGAGGGGATGCAAGGCACCGGACGGAGTAGGCGCGCCCTTGGCCTTGAAGTTGTACGGCTTCAGCGCGGCCGTCTTCCATGATCCGTTTGCGAGCATCTCGGCTGTCAGATCGGTCTCCTCCTTGACGAATTCTTTGGCGAACTTGGGACCCTTGGAAATCCGGAAGGTGATGACCTTGTGCTGAACGATCAATTTCCGACGCCTGAGATCCGCCTTGGCCTTCTCGTCGTTCAAGGTCTGGGTGTTCTTGACCGTCAACAGCTGCTCCTGAGTCTCGTCGACGATGGACTCGGTGTTCGCCCGCAACACATCCTTGTCCTTCTTGATCCAGCCTTTCTTGAAAGCGTTACCCTGGCCGACCTTGGCGTTCTCTTTTCCGACAATGCCAGGCAAGTCACCAATCTTCAATCCGTCCATGGCGGCCAATACGGCCTGGAAGACCTTGGCTTCGTGACTGCCATTGGCGGCAATTTCCTCGCCCTCCGGTGTCAAAGTATAGGCTTCCCTTTCCATTGTTTCATATTCGACCATATTCCGCGAGGCCAGACGGTCGAGCGCACTCTTAACGTTTTGTGAGGGGGTCGAGGGGAAGGCTTTGTCGGAGACGATTGGGCCCTCGGACGCGGACAGGGCGTCCAGGATGGGGTTTGTCAAATCGGACGCCATGGCTGCAGCCGTACGGAGAGGATAATAGAGGTCGAGAGAAAGGAGTGCGTGGCCCAGACAGTAACGAGGACTCTGGGATATCAATCACTGTGCCTCTACCCGCTACTAAATTGTGACTCTTTTCGGGCCCTCTTACGGGGGACAGTTCAGGCCATAGATGCATCCACGTGACTTGATTCAGGTACCCCGCCATCATCACAATTACTCATCATCAGCATAAGCTTTTGCTGGTCTTGTGCATCAATATCAATCATTTCGCATCTGAGTTCTGTTATCATCTCTAAAGAGGTATCTCTCCAGAGGTAGAGGTAGATGATCAGGATGCCATGATATCATCTTCCTGCATACTCCGTACTAATTTGTACCTAGCTTCCTTGTCTCAGAGGTACTTTCTGGCTTATATGAGACAAGGATCAACCATGATCTAATTATCCCGCTACACATTCCACAGAATGCTTGAAAAGCGACATCCCTACAAGCTGGGGCACAGACTGATCTAGCCCCTGTCTCAGCTGGCTGACAGTCTTGTCCTCATGATCTCGTGGATAATGCGTGTGCTCTCGGGGATTCAGCAAATTTCCAAGGCACAGTCATTCCCGGCGACTGGTATGAGGCGATTCGTCTGAAGCCTTTCGCCCCGACTTGATTGCTCCATTACCTTCTCTGGATTGGCTTGAAATTCCGACAAGTCATACTTTCGATTGACCAACGTATTCAGAAATGATCCAATGGCTTGTAGGGTGCTTGGAAATCGATACCGGGCAGCAGGGAACAATCCATTGAAAACGTCGGTCTTGCGCCTTGGCAGGAATCGAGGGACCAGAAACAGGAATCGGGGCATTGCACAGATGGATCAGTCATAGCACAAAGGATCAGGCGAGCATGTAAGACAAAGACAACGCAGGACTTCATCACGCTCACTTCCGATTGGTTTCCTAATAGGACAATCTAAATCAACGCAGAGTTCCAAGATCTGGCTTCCAAGGTGCAAGCAGCATCATATGCAGTACCGCAGTATTTGAATAATGGTGTTGTATCTTCCAGCCACATATTTTGTATCCTAATAAGTGATAACTCGCCATCCCCTGCGAATAGTAAGGAGATTTGACAACTGGCAATGACAAATATTGCATGCTTATAGGCATTCCTAGATCTCAAGAATTTATGACTTGTATAGACACCTCAGAGGCTCAGGCAGTCTATGTGGGCCTAACAACTCGCAATTACATTTTTGATAGTTGATGCACTGGCAAGCGAGTGCGGACCAGGCAGTTTATTCAGGCATAAGGTAAGTACCTACCTACCATACCCGACTAGGTAACCTCAGTATTTTGCCTCGTGTAGGCCCAGTTAGGAATAGGGCCATGGGAATGGTGGGATCAACTTCGAATACAAGAAATTATACAATGCTGATTGGCTCGGCTCGTTTTAGCGATGGTTTACCTTAGTGGGTCTTCATACTCCGTATTTCCGCGAAAATTGCAAGCGCATCACGGCATGTAGATTGGAGATATGCAAGTATAAATCCTCATGCTGGGGAACCTGCCGTTTCTGAATGATAGCGACGATGTCGGAAGAGTAGCTTGAATAAGACGGAGCTGACTCACCTCAACATGTCGACAGTTAGTTCTCGTTGGTAAAATTCGGTCTAGCGAGCCTTGGGCTGGTTCGGTTATCAATGCATCTTCATATGGCAAGAACCATAGAAGGACAAAGGAGCGCTACTATGGTGGTACCTAAAGTAGACTCTCTAGTCTGTAGGTGGTTTAGTGTTAGAGTTAGTATCCAGTAAAAATTGGCTCTATCATGAAACTAGAATGAAAACTGAGACGAGCTGTCGAACTGTTTTCTCCGGTGGATTCATTTTGCCACAGTTCTGTTTGAGGACTGGAGAATAATGCGAAGGGTGGGGATTTCAATGCTCCGTAACTTTTTGTGGATATCAGTCTTGGATGTTCCCCGGTTGTATGGAAAGTCCTCTACTTGTATTCGACTAATAATCTAGTTTGAAGCTTTGAATCCAAATAGGAAACGGAAATGCCCCCTAGCCACCTCCTAGGTGTCTGTCCTCATATGGAGAGTCATTTGAGCATTACCTATGGGAATACTTCATACATTCGACCATTTCTACTCGCGTCCCGACGAGAAAGTAAGGTGTGGTAGTCCAGAAACGGGCTGAACTTTAGCTATGGGGGTTTCAGGATGATCGTCGCAGTTCCTCTTAGTAGCAGGTAACTATCTAGTCTACACGTTGTGACCGTGGCTGTGGCTGAAGTGGAAGATCTTCACAATGTAAATCATCCTTCTAATCCACCACAATTTCCCTAGTGAGTACTTGAGATTGGTAGCGGGTTTGACAGTAAAATATGGTAGAGCGGCACATGTAGACTAAAAAATGAAGCCTTGAACCCCGTTGAGAACCCCGAGGAGTGATTGTGGCGCGGTCCTATGCAGATTTTCAATGGTAGAAAAATGTAGATAGGTATTACCTTATTGACTGCCCGGCTCTGCTGGTATTATTGGTAATACTCATAGAAACTGTGCTGGCATAAAAGACCAAGGTACTCTGTACTTGTCTTGCTATCAACACTTCAACACGCAGCTTCTACTAGGTCTAGCAACATTTCCTCGGGTATAAGTGAGGAGTAACGAATTTAAATGTTACTGAGGTTGACACTCATCTGTCTGTTCCCTGTTCACCGGGTTACCTGATGAATTCTCCTAAGCTCAAGCCCGATTAATCTCAGCCGGGTTTCACTGGAGATCCCCTAGATCTCTCTGGGTAAGACGCTAAGGTAAATCCATTCAGATACCTTATCCCATTCCCACCCCCCAAGAAAAGACGCCAAAGAGGCCAAACCCACGCAGGATCCAATCACATAATTTGTTGATACTGATAGACCCCTCAGTTGACCAGTTCCTCACTCTCCTCTCCCTGTCCCCTCCCAGGCTCCTTTCTGCTCTCGAGGTATTATTTACTGGGTATTTTTACGCACACTGATACCTAAGGTAGTTAACCGTAGACAAGGCTGAGGCTCCTCGTCGTCCTCATGATATAGAATAATATCATTATCTTTTCGATACATCTTTTTCTCTACCAGGTCCATATTTCTTCTGTCTCTTTTTCTTCCACTTCTTGCCTGTGATCTTCCCGCTCTCTCCTCTCTTGAACCTCCATCTGACAACTAGATTGCCTTCCCCCCTTTCGTCGCTGTATTTTTCCCCCACTTCTCCGTACTGGCTTTGTATTCCACTTACCAACCTAACCTTGCCCGGTTTTTCTTTTCTTGCTCTCCGCGTCACAAAACCCCTGTAATTTTCTCTCTGCGTGTCTATCTGTCTGCGTGATCTTCGAATCCCATCACCCTCCCCTTCCCCTGTCCTGTCCTGTCCTGTCCTGTCCCCAAATAATCCCAGGACATCAGTCCGCAGAGATCTTGGACCATTCTATCAGTCAAAGTACGAGGACTCATCTCGTCTCATCTCAGTTCATTTCGTTACCCGATTCACAAGGCGAACACTCCATGTTGTCCTAGCAAATTTGCTTGGTTCTTCGTGTCAGTAACACGGCTTTCCGTCTGGTAGGTTCACCGTTTGCTTAGTCTTGATGTGTCCAAGTCGTCCGGATCGACCTTTGCTGGCCTTTTCCTATTATGATTGTCGCTTATGATTGCCGCTTCGTCTCTTCCCTCCTCTTAACCTCACATCTTCTCTTCGAGGAGTCGACGGCGCCTCCAGGTCCGCTTTTCTTCTTACCCTTATTCGCTTCCTTTCCTCTTGCCTCAACTCCGCCGTGTAGCAAGCCCGCCTAGCTCTGCTTGCTATCTCAGTCTGACTCCTTACTCTAGCCTTTTCTTTTTCTTTTCATTCATCTTCTGCATTCATCTTCTGCTCCTTTGCTTCCATACCCCGCGACTTTATGTCTCTTCTTTGACGCCTCGTCCTTTTTCATCTCCCTTTCTCCACACTCCTTTTCCTCTTGCCAAAATCCGCCTTACGTCCCTCGACTTATTGTTCGGCCCATTCACAATACGATATTCTGCCAACTGGCTATCCTTATGTGCCAAAATTGACTGAGTTACAACAGGCACAATGGCTGGCGCAGACGAGACGCTCGCAGCTGCCTCTGCCATTCTTCAGACCCTGGCGAGAGACCCCGGACTGAATTCAACTACCAACGGCTATGATATAAAGTTCGCCAAATTACCAGGAGAGCCTAGCCAAGCAAAGGCGGCATTTGAGTTTGAGTTGGAGGCTTTGATACGACGTGTTCGCCATCTAGAGTTTCAAGTTGTCAGTCATCAACCACACCCCCGAACTGTCCCCGAGTTACCTTTGTCTTCCACCAAGAATTCTGATTTTCTGTGGCTTTTCGGGCTCTCTCGCCTGTCGTCTCATGAAGGAGCTGCTTCTAACTCTTCTTGCGGCATGCAGCAGGAAACTTCACGACGTCGCCAGATAACAAGGAGATACCGCCGTGAAGCGGAAGACAATGAAGCCGATGAGGCACTCGATGACGACGACAGTGATGGGGATGACGATGTAGACTCGAGAACTCGACTCGTTCGCGAGGAAGACATCAGTTATCTGCGGAATCATGTACAGAAACAGGCGGAGGAAATAAGCTTTCAAAAGGACATCATCGCTCAAGTTCGCGACGAGCTACTGCAGCAGGAGGAGCACACGCGACGGGCATTGACCAAGGTCGAGAATGAAGATGTGGTCCTACTGGAGCGCGAGCTACGCAAGCATCAGCAGGCCAACGAGGCTTTTCAGAAAGCCCTTCGGGAAATTGGTGGCATCATCACGCAGGTCGCGAATGGTGACTTGTCCATGAAGGTGCAGATTCATCCCCTCGAAATGGATCCTGAGATTGCCACTTTCAAGCGCACAATCAACACTATGATGGACCAGCTACAGGTTTTTGGTAGTGAGGTGTCCAGGGTCGCCCGAGAGGTCGGGACAGAAGGAATCCTTGGTGGACAGGCTCAGATCACTGGGGTCCATGGTATCTGGAAGGAGCTTACGGAGAACGTCAACATCATGGCCAAGAATCTCACTGACCAGGTGCGTGAAATTGCGGCGGTGACGACCGCCGTCGCCCATGGCGATCTCAGTCAGAAGATCGAAAGTCGTGCTCAGGGTGAAATCCTCGAACTCCAACAGACCATCAACACCATGGTGGATCAACTGCGCACGTTCGCGACGGAGGTCACTCGTGTCGCTCGTGATGTCGGTACGGAAGGTGTTCTGGGTGGACAGGCTCAGATTGAAGGCGTCCAAGGCATGTGGAATGAGCTGACTGTGAACGTCAACGCCATGGCAAACAATTTAACTACACAAGTGCGCGATATTGCGACTGTCACCAAGGCTGTAGCCAAGGGTGATCTGACACAAAAGGTTCAAGCCAATTGCAAAGGAGAAATTGCTGAGCTCAAAAACATCATCAACTCCATGGTGGACCAGCTGCGGCAGTTCGCCCAGGAGGTTACCAAGATTGCCAAGGAAGTCGGTACAGATGGTGTCCTAGGTGGCCAGGCCACCGTCAATGATGTGGAAGGCACTTGGAAAGACTTGACTGAGAATGTCAACCGAATGGCGAACAATCTGACCACTCAAGTCAGAGAGATCGCCGATGTCACGACTGCCGTCGCGAAGGGTGATCTGACCAAGAAGGTCACTGCCAACGTGCAAGGTGAAATACTAGATCTTAAGAGCACCATCAATGGCATGGTCGACCGGCTGAATACTTTTGCCTTCGAAGTGAGCAAAGTTGCCAGGGAAGTCGGCACAGATGGTACCCTCGGCGGTCAAGCCAAGGTCGACAATGTGGAAGGCAAATGGAAGGATCTCACAGACAACGTCAACACCATGGCCCAGAATTTGACATCTCAGGTCCGAAGTATTTCAGACGTCACGCAGGCTATCGCGAAGGGTGACCTCAGCAAGAAGATCGAAGTCCATGCTCAAGGAGAGATCTTGACTCTCAAGGTCACAATCAATCACATGGTGGATCGTCTTGCGAAATTCGCAACTGAGCTTAAAAAGGTCGCTCGCGATGTCGGCGTGGACGGGAAAATGGGCGGTCAAGCCAACGTGGAGGGGATTGCTGGAACATGGAAGGAAATCACTGAGGATGTCAATACAATGGCTGAGAACCTGACTTCCCAGGTGCGTGCGTTTGGTGAGATCACTGATGCTGCAACCGACGGCGATTTCACTAAGCTCATCACTGTCAACGCTTCTGGAGAGATGGATGAACTCAAGCGCAAGATCAACAAGATGGTCTCCAATTTGCGAGACAGTATTCAACGAAACACTGCTGCCAGGGAGGCAGCTGAGCTGGCGAATCGTACAAAGTCCGAATTTCTGGCGAACATGAGTCACGAGATCCGAACTCCCATGAACGGCATCATTGGCATGACGCAACTCACTCTTGACACTGACGACCTTAAGCCTTACACGCGCGAGATGTTGAATGTAGTGCATAACTTGGCGAACAGCTTGCTAACCATCATCGATGACATCCTCGACATTTCCAAGATTGAAGCCAATCGGATGGTCATTGAAAGCATTCCTTTCACAGTGAGGGGGACCGTCTTCAACGCTCTCAAGACGCTGGCCGTCAAGGCCAACGAAAAGTTCCTCAGTCTGACATACCAAGTTGACAATACTGTACCGGACTATGTCATCGGCGATCCTTTCCGTCTGCGTCAGATCATTTTGAACTTGGTCGGCAATGCCATCAAGTTCACCGAGCATGGCGAGGTCAAGCTTACGATTCGCAAATCAGACCGAGAGCAATGTGCGCCCAACGAATACGCCTTTGAGTTTTCGGTCTCCGACACCGGCATTGGTATTGAAGAGGATAAGCTGGATCTCATTTTCGACACCTTCCAGCAGGCAGATGGATCCACCACGCGCAGATTCGGTGGTACAGGACTCGGCCTCTCTATTTCCAAGCGGCTTGTCAACCTGATGGGCGGTGATGTGTGGGTTACGTCCGAGTACGGTCATGGCAGCACCTTCCATTTCACCTGTGTCGTGAAGCTCGCCGATCAGTCCTTGAACGTCATCGCGTCACAGCTCATGCCATATAAGCATCACCGGGTTCTCTTCATCGACAAGGGCCAGAACGGTCTCCAGGCGGAGAACATCATTAAGATGCTGAAGCAGCTTGAGCTGGAGCCTATAGTAGTGAGGAACGAAGATCATGTTCCACCACCGGAGATTCAGGATCCGTCAGGCAAAGAGTCGGGTCACGCTTATGATGTTATAATCGTCGATTCGGTGGACACGGCTCGCTTATTACGGACCTATGATGACTTCAAATACGTCCCCATTGTCTTAGTCTGTCCCCTCGTTTGCGTGAGCTTGAAGTCGGCGCTGGATCTTGGTATCAGTTCCTACATGACCACACCATGTCAGCCAATAGACCTCGGCAATGGTATGCTGCCAGCTCTGGAGGGACGATCTACACCAATCACCACCGATCATTCCCGGTCGTTTGACATTCTGCTCGCGGAGGACAACGACGTGAACCAGAAATTAGCGGTCAAGATTTTAGAGAAGCACAACCATAATGTCTCGGTTGTCGGCAACGGATTGGAAGCGGTGGAGGCCGTCAAGCAGCGTCGCTACGATGTTATCTTGATGGATGTACAGATGCCTGTCATGGGTGGTTTCGAAGCGACCGGTAAGATTCGCGAATATGAGCGAGAGGCCGGCCTTTCTCGCACACCTATCATTGCACTCACTGCGCATGCGATGCTGGGCGATCGCGAGAAGTGTATACAGGCTCAGATGGACGAATACTTGTCGAAACCTCTGAAACAAAACCAAATGATGCAGACAATCCTCAAGTGTGCAACCCTGGGCGGTTCACTTCTAGAGAAAAGCAAGGAGTCCCGACTCTCCAGCAGTGGCGAACTTCACCACTCTGAAGGGAAGCGTCCTGGTATGGAGACAAGGGCCATCACAGCTTCAGGGTCCATCGGTCGTGGCTTCTCGAGCCCCACGGCTGCAAGAGAGGAGCAGATGGCCATGGAACGGGTGAGTGGTTATCGCTGTCGAAATGCTGTATGAGAAAACAATCGCTCATTGGACTTTTAGGCTCTTTTACGATCGAACAGCTCGTGAGACGTTTTTGAAGAGACACTTTCCCATTGCTGCGTTTTGCTATCAACAGCCTTGATGCGAACATATACCCATATCGTTTACCCGCTTGCAAGGATTTACTCTTTGCCTTAGCAAATTGGTCCGCCTTTCGCTTCTTTTTCATGAAGATGGTTTCTTGGTACAATCGTTCTCTGTGAATTGAGCCATCTACCATCCTTCCTATACCGGAATCCAGCTGCTTTGCATATGCTCCTCGCTGGCGTTGTGTCGACGTCTACGCAACCCTTTTTTCTCTTTCTTTCACATGGCTCATATGACAACCTGATTCTATTTCGGTCTTTATTTGTTGAAGCTTTATGTAAGGTGTCCGGCGCATGGAATTCATTGGCGAGGATTTTATTTTCGCATTTACCTGCGGCTTAAGGTGGAAACAATGTGGGCTAGCCGATGTGATGATGGAGATAAGAGAGTAGCGTTCTCCGCGAGAATCCTACTTTCCGCTGCATATTTCCCATTATCCAAAGGAGATTCTCTTGTTCTTCTCCATCCTCTCGAAACCTACCACCTGTTTCATGCATACCTGCGTGAACGCCCTGTTTCTTCTCCGTTCCTATTCTACTTGTATTGTATCTAATTTCCAAATTCGGACAGGTGAGGTCCCTGTGTTGAAGTCTATTTACTGGCTACGACTTGGTATACGCCCGATTTCCCTACTACGAGAATTGTTTCGGCACCTACGAGTTGCGAACAGTCTGATAACGCTGTCGTTATCGAGGGAGAAATGCAGAAATATCACATCGCGACGAAACCCTTCCATTCGGTCCACACAACCTGTGCATCATGATGCTTAACTGGATAGCCGCTTTCTAGAGAACGCTTCTCAATATTATCCGTTTAGATCTAGCCTTAGAATTCGATTGTTTCAAATAAATTAGCATAACCGAAAGCCTATATTATCTGGCTAAGACAAGCGAACTGGACGGATGTGCACTAAGAACAAAAGGAACCAGCAGTCCACCTGTTACTTCGGACTCATTTCCCACTCAAACTACGATGTGGTGATCAGATCGTAGTTTAAGATGGACATTTCTCAAGTCCGACGGCGGAACACAATGGGATTCGCCTTGAGTTTATCAGGCCGGGCGAGATCTCTCCCTTCTGCAACTGTCCGCTTCTTCGGAATAATAGCGGGAGTGGGCCGCGGTGTCCCTGCTCCGGTTATTGTGTTCGTGGGTACCGAAGGTGTGGGAGGGCGACTAGGAAGAATAGAAAACGTTTGGACGAGTTGGAGGGTGGTGGTAAGAGTGGCAGTGTTAGTTGCGCCGGGTATTATAGCTGTCAAGGCTCCTCCACCTGCTGCTGCTCCGCCAAGTCCTGCTCCTCCACCTGGTGCTGGGGTTCCGCCAGGTGCTGGTGCTCCGCCTGGTCCTGCTGCTCCGCCTGCTGCTCCGCCAAGTCCTGCTCCTCCACCTGGTGCTGGGGTTCCGCCTGGCGCTGGGACTCCGCCTGGTCCTGCTGCTCCGCCTGGTGCTGGGGTTCCGCCTGGGGCTCCGGCACCAGCTGCTGCTGCACCGCCTGGTGCTGTTACTCCGCCTGGTAATGCTGCTCCACCTGCTGCTGCTCCGCCTCCTGCTGCTCCACCTGGCGTCGTTGCTCCGACTCCTGGTGCTGCTGCTCCGCCCGGTCCGGTCAGCGTGGCCAAGCTTGTAGTGATAGTAGGAGTCACGACAGACACGCCTCTGCCTAATGGTGTTGTTCCGCCCGGCCTAGTCAGTGTGGTAGGACTTGTAGCAATAATAGGAGTTGAGACGGTCACGCCTCCGCCTAATGGTGTTGTTCCGCCCGGCCTAGTCAGTGTGGTAGGGCTTGTAGCAATAATAGGAGTTGAGATGGTTGCGCCTCCGCCTAATGGTGTTGTTCCGCCGGTTGGTGCTACGCCGCCCGGCCTAGTCAGTGTGATAGGGCTTGTGGCAATAATAGGAGTTGAGACGGTCACGCCTCCGCCTAATGGTGTTGTTCCGCCGGTTGGTGCTGCTCCGCCTGGTGGTGACACGCCGCCCGGCCTAGTCAGTGTGGTAGGGCTTGTAGCAATAATCGGAGTTGAGATGGATACACCTCCGCCGGGTGGTGCTGCTATGCCTGGTCCGGTCGGCGTGGCAGAGGTCGTAGCGATAGTAGGAGTCGAGACGGACACGCCTCCGCCACCAGTATGAGTAACGTTAGACACGCCAGGGCCTGTGGGCACAGCAGCGGTCGAGGTCACCCCGGGCAATCCAGTTGGTCCGCCCCCGGCAGTGCGTGTGACGTTTGCAGGACTGGTTCCTGTAATCACAGAAAGTGTGGAAGTTTGAACACCACCCGTTGTTGCAACTCCACGCCCGTTAGTAGTGGGGAGAACAGTTGAAACAATGGTTTCTGTAGTTGTAGCTACAATGTGGGTTGAAGTGGTGTTGGGGAATCCAATTGGGCCACCTCCAGGACCGTGCGGGATGTTGGGAACCCCGGTAGCCGAAGTCACCGGCTGAGTTGGAGATACCGCAGTTGCGCCTCCGCCTCCGGGACTTTGCGGTACGCCGGGTACTCCGGTAGCTGAAGTCTCCGGCCGAGTTGCAGGCCCTGTGGCTGCACCTCCGCCTCCAGGACTTTGCGGTACACCGGGCACCCCGGTAGCTGAAGTCTCCGGCCGAGTTGCAGGCCCTGTGGCTGCGCCTCCGCCTCCAGGACTTTGCGGTACACCGGAAACCTCGGTAGCCGAAGTGGCTGGCTGAGTTGGAGGTCCCGCAGGTGCACCTCCGCCAGGAGCCTGGGGGCCACTCGAAATGGATGTTCCTGTCGCAGTCGGACCTTGTGGAGCGCCAGGGCCTGCGGCAGTCGGAGTTACGGTGCCAGGACCAGTTGCAGTGAATTGAGGTGAAGTGGCGGGGCCACCTGGAGACGTGGTTAAGCCACCGGGGCAAACTGTCTCAGTAACTGTGACGGTGACAGTGGCAGTACCCGTGCCAGGAGCAGGGCACAGTGGAAGAGCAGGGCAGGGTGGACAGGTAGCCGCTGCCGCAGTGGGACATGGTGGACAGGCTTGCGTCACGAATGGAGGCACCGGGACTATGCCTGGGGTCGATGCACCGGCAGGCACGCCACCCACAGGGGAAGAGACACTCGGTCCCCCAGGGGCAGAGACACCTCCACCAGCTGGGGGAGACACCGGATGGGCAGTAGTAGCTCCTCCAGTTGGCGATGTGGCCGGGGGCGATCCAGTAGCAGCTCCTCCAGCTGGTGCTGTGGCCGGGGGCGATCCAGTAGCAGCTCCTCCAGCTGGTGCTGTGGCTGGGGGTGATCCAGTAGCTCCTCCAGCTGGCGCTGTGGCCGGGGGTGATTGAGGTCCTCCAGCTGGCCCGGTCGCCGGGGGTGGTTGAGGAGCTCCTCCAGCTGGCCCTGTCGCCGGGGGTGCTTGAGGTGCTCCTCCAGCTGGCCCTGTCGCTGGGGGTGATTGAGGTCCTCCAGCTGGCC
>JACBAD010001870.1:0-33541 GCA_014281905.1 Aspergillus hiratsukae | reverse complement strand
GTGGTGGTGTTGGCGGGACCCGTGGTTTCGATACTGGGATGGGGGGAAGTTCTGGGAGAGAGGGTTGAGCGTTTTATAATGCTTCAGTTGTATGTGCCATAGATGTAGATACATAGATACATATAGATGGGTATCTAGATGGCGGATCTATAGATATTTATTTTGCGCAATGGCGCTGACCAGTTGGTTGCCCATGTCTTGTACACTATACAGTAGCATTACATATAATCATAGCGTGTCCACTATCAACCATCCATCGTCACATCCTCCTCGTCCTCCTCGTCGTCCGTATCCGGCTCAACGTTCAGCGTAGGAATCTCATCGTCGCTGTCGTCGTCGCCTGCCTCCGCGGCAGCTGCTGCCGTCCAGGTCATCGAAACGTCCGCACCAGCTGTAGCCGCGTTCGCGGTGCTCGTCGGCATCGGCGCAGAGGTAGCCGTGATAGAGGCGTTCGGGACAGATATAGCAGCTGTGGCCGTGAACGTAGCAGGAGAGGCCGTGCCTAGGGCGGGCTGGGCCGAAACAACTTCGCTGTCAAGCCGGGCTTTCTTCGCTTGCACATCATCGGGTTTCTTGTCCGTTAGAATGGCCGCTGGCTTTGTTTCCTCGGGCAGGCTCCGCTTGGGCATGGACAGAGCGGGTTCCTTCACTGGTTCTATGGGGCGCGGGCTGCTCTGGATAGTCGGGGTGGCGGTCGGTCTGAGGAAGCCTGTAAGTTCGGGGGCCACGTGCTGCACAGCGGCAGTCGTCTGCTCCTCCTGTTCTTCGTCCTCGTCGTCGTCGACCATGCTGTCGTACCCGCTGATACCGGGTGCGTGCATCAGAACTGGCATTCTGGGCCTGATCAGTCCCTCGACTTCCATCTCGGCTGGATAGCATCGGGCCAGGAAGGGGATGATGCTGGAGCCCGTGCCGCGGCCTTTCATGGCCGGGACGGGATTGAGCACGCTTGCCAGCATTGCAGACTTGTCTGAGGTGAGAATGGCCGTCCGATCGATTTCGGCGCGGAGGGAGGTGGGGAGGAACTCGATGGGCACAAAAGCGAGGACAACTGGAAGGAGATCGGATGCGGCTCGCTTCAGGCTGGGGAATGTGGTTGAGGTTTGTGCTTGCCGACTCTGTTTGGAGGCAGGGTGCAAGAACGAGTCGGCGTTGACTGTGGCCTGGTTCGCCTTTGCCTTGCCCTTGGGATCTGACGGGGCGGAGGGAACCGAGTCACCGCTTGGTGGTAAGACGTCAGAGCAACAGGTGCGCAAGACGTCTGTCAGTGACGAAATGTTCTTTTTCGTCGTTGACGGTCCCATAAGCGGAAGCAAAGCGTGGACGAGATCATATACAGAGGCACGGATATCCTTGTTGAATTTCTCCGCCCGGAAAACCCAGAGGGCCTGCTCCAAGACCGTTTGTGCTACTGGCACGACGCCGGTCTCCAGAGCATCCACCGCGCTCAGCAGTAGTTTCATGCATACAGCGTGAATACGAGGTAGTTCAGCCCAGAGGACGTCCCTTTCCTCTCGGCCAATCTGTGAGTTGACAGGGACATCTGCACCTGGTGCGGGAACAGTGATCGCATTCAGTCGTGATGTCAGATCCAAAATCAAACCCAGTGGAATTACCACCGTTGATGCCGTCGGTGCTGTCACAAATCGCGATAGCAAGCGTAAGAGTACGGTTAACCTTTCCATTCCAGCATGAATGCCCTCCCAGCCGGGAAGTCCCAGCGCATCTGGCCCAGTATCGGCCACCACCTGGCTGTAGTCCTGCGGCTGAGCCCCTTGTCTCAAGGTCGCATCAACAGACTCCCATTGTTCCACTACCCCTCTTAAAACATAGTCCGCGGCCCTGTGGGCCGAAGAGACTGTCATTCGACAGGCGTTCTTCCATTCCTCTGCGGAGGTGTTTTTCGGAGCGCAATTGTGAAGTGCGATGAACAACTGCTCCGCTAGGTCCACCGTTGCGCCGGGAAACGTCGGAGATGTTGCACCAATGATCGCCTGGAGGATGCTGTGAATCTGCGCAGAAAATGGACGAAATATCGTTGGGTGTCTTGCGATGAGCTCCAAGAAAGCGCTCAGGACGATCTCCAGGAACGGCGTATTGGGCTTCAACTTTCTGACGGGTTCGGAGGACGGCTTGACAGAGATGAGGTTCAACGACGAAGTGATGAACCCCGGCAGTGACGGCGTGGTTATTTCGCGAACAAGAGTGGGGTATTGGTAGGTAAGATGAAAGATCCGTGTCAAAGTGATTATGCACATTTTCTTCGTGGAGATGGGATCCGGTTTCTGCGCAAATAAGAATCAGCGATTGGCCAGCCGGACAATGATAGACTCGACGACTTACAGCCAGAATCGCAACGAGACTGCGCACAAGCGGTTCGCATCCGCGAAGCACTTCCCACTGGCCAGCTTCCACCGTCGCCTTCACCAGAACAACCGCAGTCCATCGTCCCTCGAAGCTCCTATCCTGCAGTAAACTGGCCAGGCGAGTCTTGAGCTTATGAATCTGCACGGAATTGTCGGATTCGGACTTGCCGGTCTTCTGATTCTGCGTCGCAGACAGGAGCTCCCCGCAATCGCTCAATGATGTTGCCAGGAATGATGCGATCTGAGGCAATTGATCGACAGGCGTGGTTGTCAAGCGATGCGTCACAGCACGCAGAGTAGTCGACGCCATCGTGCGCACCTGGTAACCTGAGCAGCAGCCTTCTTGAGCTTCAATGTCGTCGCACCAAGGTTTACTCTTATCAAAAAGATAAATACAAATTTTTGGCAGCAGAAAAAAAAGCTTGGGCCACATGAAGCCTCGGTAAGTGACGATACCATACGCTTGTAAATTACGCCCGTGCGGGTCTCCCCTGGCCGATGATGTTGATCTCCATTTGGACTGTTGGACTGTTGGGGGACGATTCTCTTTTCTTATATCCTGTGATACTGTCGCAGACTAGCCTCGGGGTTGGGCATGGATAATGGATAGTATTCTTACTGCCCTCCCTAGTCATAGCTCTTCTCCGTCCTCAAGCGTACCTCAATTATGACGGTGAGTGCGGCCTTTCCATGTTACGACTGCCAGGCGACGTGTTCCCCTCCACATTTGAATGGCCTACCATGCCTGAATATCACTAAATTGACGCTGTATGCAGGGTCAGGTCTCTGAAAAGGGCCATCGCTACATTACGGCCTTGGACAGTGCACGATGCGAGAACAAATGGGATGAAGTCCCTGAGCTTATTCGGAAGGTGACAAAACATGCGCCTCAAAAGACATGTATTACTGGTCTCCCTTGCTTTCTTTGCTTGCTAAACAGAAGCTCATTTTCTTATGATAGGCTTCCTGCAGGTCGCTACAGCAGAATCTCGAATTGCCGGATACAGCCAGAAAAGGCCGTCGACCGCTCAATCTTCCTCTAGCTCCTCGTCCTCTTTGCCCGAATTAATACCCCCGCTGCTGTCTACCATTGAAAACAAAGATGGCTCTCCAGAAGAGATATTCCAAGCTCAAGTCTGTCTTGGTTGGCTTCATTGGTCACTCAGTGAACCGGGACTCGCAGCAGCTCATCTGCCAAAGGACTTCGGAGAGGTAGCAGACAAACTGGGGGAGGACATCTCCCCGTGGACGGAGGTCTGCCTGGTCAAGGGCTGTTACATAAAAGGTGGGCGGTCTTGGTAGCCCGTGTGCATCTATTGGTCTGACATACCTGTAGGAGCTGCCCAGGCGATATCTGAATCCCACGATGCGCTGAAGATCCTCGAAACACTTACACCATGGCTGAGTAGCCATAGCACTTCCCCGTCCTCGAAAAGCTCGCAATTCTTACATTGGTCGGAGAAATTGCTAGGAAAGGCTGCATCCATTGCCAGCGAAGAGGCGGTCAAAAGGGCGCCGTCTGGGGATTCTGAGCTCATCAAGACAGCTTTGAAACTATGTAGGCTGTGGTCTGCCCATCCCTACGTCAAACAGAATTTATCTTCGCAGGCTGTACATCCTGAGGGACCCAGTGAACCTGCCGCGAAATCAGCAATCTGGAAATCGTACTACGACCTCTTGACCGCCATTCTTCAGTATGGGTTGTTGTACGTTCCCCCGACAAGCGGTCCCGACCGTCCTCAACTCGCCAGCGAGATTCGGCGTGTGGAGAAGATCTATGAAACCATCCTTTTGCGTGAATCCAAGTTTCCCATGGCCAACAGTCGGAATGAGCAAATAGAGGGTTGGGTGGAGCAAGTAATCAGGAATTGGCAGGAACTATGTGGACCGACTTGGACCGACGAAGACCTGGGTGAAGGCGGCCAAAACGCTGTTGGCCGCAATGTTCTTGATGTACGTGCTTTACCCGGCTAAACTGATGCAGCCTGGACAAATTGACGAACAGAATCTAGATTCTTTATCGCGCCGCTACAAAGACTTACCACTCTTACTTGATTCTCCGTCGCCTATTTCATGTCCATTCGGCCCTGGCAGATTTCGACCTTGCAGTCAAAGCACTCGATTCTTACATTGAGATTGTCCTGGGAGCCAAAGAAAGGGCGAAGAAAGCAGCAGAGTATGGTGAATTAGAAAGCGACGAGAATTTGCTCCAGACGCTTGCAGAAGGAGTATCTATGCTTGTCTGCTTTGGCTCGGATAAGGAGGCTGAGAAAGCGAAGGACTTGGTTGCAATCTTGAAAGATTTCGTCGCTAAGCACGTGCAAGAGATCGAAGATGACGGGGAGGAAGCGAAGCTCGTCATCCGGCAAGATTCGTCTGATGCCCAGGTGGTGTCTCCTCGTGTCATCGCCACTGCTTACCGAGCAATCGGGACAGGGCTTGCAAACTGGGCCAGTTGGACGCCCAGAAATGAAGACCGAGATGACATTCGTGCGGAGGCCATCGAAAATCTGGAAAGAAGCATTGCTCCAGAGCTCGGCGATGAGTTCAATTATTCATCTCTGTATACTCTCGCCCTCTTGCTCGCGGAAAGCCGAGACCTTGATGGTGCCATTGGTTATGTCAAGTCGGCTCTGTCCTATACCCAAGCGCACGGCCCACAGTCGTCCGATTTGTCCAGAGAGCGAGACCTGGTGCCCCTCTGGCATTTACTCGCACTCTTGCTCAGTGCAAAACAAGATTACGATGTGGCCGAACGCTCATGCGAAGCGGCATTCGAACAATTTCCCAGCTCCGTCATATCGTTGGTCAACGGTAGCAGAGGGTCGCAAAAGCAAAGACAAGACGTTGGAGACGCCTTAAATACTACCGAGATAAGGCATGTTTTGATCGATCAGCTGCGGGGCCGAGAAAAGGAGCGCATCATCGAGACACGCATGACACAATTAGCGTTCATTGAGCTCCAAATGGGCCCCGAGGCTGCTGTCAACCACAGCGATCAACTGCTCAGTCTTTTTGCAGCGCTGTTCAACAACTTGGAGCTTCAGACTAATGAACAGAAGGACCGCAAAAGTGAGCACCTCGTTCCACCGAAAAGCGCTGCTGGTACAGTCAAGAGTCTACGAGGCAGTATATTTGGCAGACGTAAAGTCTCGCGCGCTTCCGAACATAAAGCAGAATCTGCCAGTGAAACGCAGCCTGTCAGCACCAACTCTTCGGTTCACAACGAGCCAGTGTCCAGCACCGATCCTACCCCCGCAATCCAAGTTACCCACGAGCAGAATGGGAATGCTGAGAATTCACAACCCATGGGAAGATCAGATTCAATGCGGCAAAAATTGCGGAAGCGCAGCGGTACTCTCAAAAAGGCCGAAGGTCAAAGCCCGACTCATGTGAACGGCACCGAAGATTCGACCAACGGAGTCAGCATGGCTACCAACGGGACTGGGACGCCCCAGCAACCAGGTAGCGGAGAAGGCCTCTCTCAGGATGCAGTCGGTCTTGCGGTATCAAGCACCGCAGACCAACCTCAGAGCGCGAAGCAGCCTCTGCGACCGGCCGCTCATAACATGGACAACAAACAAGTGCCTCCTCCGACGGGTCATCCCAAACAACCACCTGAGCAAGACATTCGATTACCATATAGTTTTGACTCACCGACAAAAGCAATTACCAAACTTCCCCTTATCCAATCGCAAAAACAGGCTCTCGCTATCCTGATCAAGATTTGGCTCTTGATCGCAGGCCTCTATCGACGCGCTTCGCTATTTGAGGATGCGCAAGAGGCGTGCGAAGAGGCCGCCAAACATGTTGAGCGAGTGGAAGCTCTTGTTGCTGCCCAGGAATCGTCTGCCAGGGCGTTCAGAAGCCGTGGCTGGGCCGCAGCAAAAAGCTCGGACGAGCTCTGGGCCGATTTCCACACCGAACAGGGGCTCTTAGCTCAAGCCCAATCCCGCCCTCATGACGCAATGGAGCTCTTCGAGGAAGCGTTGGTGCGTGATCCGGACCATGTCAAAGCGACGGTCTGCCTGGCGAATCTACTCCTCGACATATGGGAGAGAAAAATGCCTCTGAACCGACCAGATGCTGACGATCTCCATGCGGAGATGTCGACGCTATACCTACCGGCTACCGCTCAGAAGTCCACTGCTACCTTGAACAAGATTCAACGGTCAATGCCATCAAAAGGACAGTTTCCTGCAACGGACGTTGAGGAGGATGAACCTAAACTGCTCAACCGTATCGCTGCCCGGGACCGAGCTTACGGCCTCTTGTCGGCATTGACAAAGCGTGGCACCGCCTGGGATAGCTCTGAGGCTTGGTATGCGCTCTCCCGCACTCATGAGGCAAGCGGGGATATCGAGAAGTTGAAGGAGGTTCTGTGGTGGTGCGTTGAGCTCGAAGATCGGCGACCAATTCGACATTGGTCAAATATAGGCTCCGGCCTCTATGTTCTTTAAGATCAGGATACCTTTTGTCGATTGTCCAAGAGCCATTTGCTGTGATATTTCTTGGCTACAAAGATACCTTCATGATATCCTCTTGTTGATAGTTATGGACATATAGCATCTGACTGTCAGGCGAGAAGCAGGAATTTAGCTTTGAATCCTTTTGATAAAATCGAACGAGTAATAGAACATCTTTATTTACACATCCCCAACCACAGAGGTAATGGCTAGAGGGTCAAAGTAACTAAACGAAGCTTGCGCCAGCCTGCCTGACCTCCACTTCTATCATCCCGTCAAGTTCTGTCTACCGAGGAGCGGCAACTGGCGTCCAAGCGGAGTACTTGGGCTTCACACTTAATTGGAAAACGAGTTAGTGGTTGCGCACTGAAGGAGGCCTCATAGCGGACAATTCAGGCCTGGACGAGGCAAACTTCCATAAGAGAATACGGGGATACTAACGTCGAATAGGTCTTGTAAGCGCCACGGCTGAGAGTCAGGTTAGGCCTGTGCTCAGGCAATTCCCAAGCGCGGAGGCCCGTCTGCAGGATCTTGTCTTGAGTTGGAGGCGCATCCACCATGTAAGACAGCCAGGCGTGCCTGAGCATCATATTGATTAGCGGTCTTATTTCCGAAACAATTACATCGTGACGATTTGGGATCTTCTCACCAGCCAGGCTCGATCTGCGAGGCGTCATATTCCTTCTCCTTGTAATCGACCCATCTTGTCCGGACTGCAACAGTTGTTAACAGGAACCCATTGACGGCTGGCTCGTATCACTCACGAGGAAGCTCCTCCTCAATGTTTTCGTAGTACTTATTGCCGTAGCGGTCGGTAGCGATCAAGGTGCCAGCTTTGGTATCACCTATAAATTGTGCTTGCGTTAGTCACTTGTCGCGGCCGACTAATTGCGGGTAACTCATACCCATGTACTGTCATAAGCGAAGCCGAAGAGGCAAGAGAGTAAGTCATCATCCAAACAAAACATCCCATCTGATCACAGACTCCCCCCATCGCATGTTCGGATACCGTACCTGCATCTGGTGTCCATATTCCTGTGCAGGGTTAAAGAGATTAGTACAACGGTTCCGAGGCTCCGAGTCTGATTTGAAGGCGAACCTTGAATCCAATCCTCCTCAGATTCCGCAATGTACGCAGTATGGTCGACATCTTGAGCGATATACAGCGATTGAGTTGGTCGGCAGTCTGCAAAGCTGAGGTTCGATATAGGGAAGCGGGCAGCCCGTCACGATGGAGTTGAAAGGCTCTCCCGATGCGGTCTAGCGCAGACTTTGTTTGCACTGTTTGCTCTCTACCATCAGATTGCCGAAGATGTTCTAATCGCGATTCTATCTTTTGCGAACTCGTGGATCTCAATGGAGTTTTTGTCTTGATCTTGCAGCCTCTCGTCGGTCGGTAGACAGGAAGATCGGGTAAGATGTTTCAACGCATCGGAGGCAACGCTCTACGATGCGCCGGGCGCAGGCCGATTGCTCGGAGAAGGCTTTATGACCGCAAATTCTCCGCCTATACAACAAACGCCAGCACGGTTGCGCCCTCTATGGCCTCTCCTTTGGGTACAATTACGGTAGAATTGGATCGAGTGGCGCCTCGGTTTGAGGTTCCGGCTTCCAAAGTCACCATTTTAGATTCGCCTGCAAGTTTCTATAGCACACTCAAGGTAAGGAGGATGGGCAATCAATATAGACCAGCGTTGTGCTCACTAATTGGAATACAGAATAAGATACGGAATGCCAAAAAGCGAATCTACCTTTCTACTTTATACATAGGCAAAGCGGAACACGAGCTTATCGAAACGTTAAACCAGGCGCTTCGCGATAATCCCGAGCTCAAAGTATCCATCCTCACCGATGCCCTACGAGGGACTCGGGAGACTCCGAATCCTTCTTGCGCTTCTCTCCTGGCATCTCTGGTTGCTGAACATGGACCGGACAGGGTTGATATTCGAATGTTCCACACCCCCAATCTGACAGGACTGAGAAAGAGATGGATTCCTCGGAGGATCAACGAAGGCTGGGGCCTTCAACACATGAAGCTGTATGGCTTTGACGATGAGATTATTCTTTCTGGGTACGAGAATCTGAGACACAAATGCATAACGATGAGCTGATGGTGAATTCTACAGAGCCAACCTTTCAGAAGATTATTTCACCAATCGTTTGGACAGGTACCATGTCTTTCAGAATAAAGAACTGACCGATTACTATGCCGGCATACATGACGCTGTATGCAAGCTCAGCTTTCAGGTTCTACCGGATCCACATAACGCTTCAGGATACCTCCTGGATTGGCCGACGTCCAACGGCGCCCCTTGTCCCTTGGATGACCCGGAAGAATTCGTCTCCTATTCATCGACTGTCCTGCACCCCCTCATCCAGCCTCCCTCTAAAACCAAGCCAGCGGTTGAATGGAGTTCGACGAGTCAAACACTCGTATACCCCGTGGCTCAGTTCACTCCGCTGTTGAAGCCTGATACTTCCACCGAGTTCCCCGCGGTTACAGCTATTTTACGCCTTCTTTCGACTTCCCCTGTCTTCTCTGGTGCCCGCTGGCTCTTCACCGCTGGCTACTTCAACATACATCCCGTCCTTTCTTCTCTCCTCATAGCAAGCACATCCACCTCTCACACCGCCTCGACTACCCGAGGTACCGTGCTTACCGCTTCCCCATGGGCCAATGGATTCTACGGCTCTCCGGGAGTTTCTGGCATGCTCCCTGCCGCCTACACACATCTTTCAGCCAGGTTTCTGGACCGAGTCGCAGAGGCACAGCGCACAAACTCCATCCAGCTCAAAGAATGGCGACGCGGGACCGTTGGCGAACCAGGAGGCTGGACTTATCACGCCAAGGGGTTGTGGATAACCCTGCCCAAGGAAGAGCACCCGAGCATGACATTTGTCGGAAGCAGCAACTACACAAAGCGCAGCTACGGCCTGGATTTGGAAGTCGGCGCGCTGGTCGTGACCAATGACCAGGAATTGAAACGGAAAATGGGGGCTGAGACCGACTGGCTGCAAAGAGATTCGCACGCGATCTCGCGCGAGGATCTACGGCGCACCGAAAGACGAGTCTCTTGGAAGGTGCGATTGGCGATGTGGATCGTTGACAAGGTTGGGGGTGCTCTATGATTTGCGTCCTCCTGGAGAGGATCTTCTGCGCCTGAGAAGATTGGATGTATCCATATACCCATGTATTATATGGCCACTGTATATATAGGTAGATATAGGTAGAGGAGAAGAAAAAACCTCCAATTGGCAGACTTGTACAAATTCTAGCCCTTCATTGCGGTGAACTTTCAACTACTGCTTCTAATATGGACATATATTAGATGCAAGGAAAACGCATCATACTTCATTCATGAAATACGTGTGGATATGGTCTAAAAATGAAACCGAACGCCCAATGCCAAAGCTTTTAGCTGGAGAATGAAGATGTGTCGTCGCAGTTCGTTGGAAAATTATGCCCGCCCAGGAACCTTCCCTGGCACCCTGGCCGGCCCGAGACCCTGTCGAATCTCATCCAACATCTTGATTCCAATCGCCTCGTTGCCGTTCTTGCCTCTCTTGGCCTTGGCACCCTTACGCTTCGCCTGGGCGCTCGTCTTATCATCCCACCCGGCAAGGAAGTCGTCCATGACCTCATTGAAGTTGTGTCGCGGGGCTACCTCGCGCCCGTTGGCGTCAATGAGGCTGGGCGCTTGCGATGAAATGGTGGAGATGCCGGTCATTCCAGTCATGCCGGTCATGCCACTGACCATGGACATGCTATCGTCGTACTCTTCGCCTTCCTCGTCGAGGGAATAGAGCGCCTCTATCCTGTCGAATCGGTCGTCAAGAAGTCGGTGGCCTTCGGTACGAGCCAGAGCAGAAGACGTCATAGAGTACGCTGAGGGGTTGGTGAGTGCGCCCTTGCGCTTCTTTTTGCGGATCGGCGTGCCCCCGACGGTGAAGACGGTAGAAGCGAGAGTGCTGCGCTGCTCCGAAGGGACGATACTCGGCGGCGCTACTGGCGCGGCTTTCACTTTGGCGTCCTTCTTGAACTTGGCGAACTCGCGCATCCATCCCTGGTCCTCGGGGTCCATGTCTGGAGCGGGTGCGTCGTGGCTTGGCATTTCTCCAGGCTCCTCGTCATCTGACTTTTGAGTGAGAGAAACACCGCCGTGGTTCGCCTTGGCCTCGGTGGTGTCCGTCTGCACCGGTGCTTTTTCTGTTGCATCAGACTCCCAGCCGTCGTCTTCGTCTTCTTCGTCAAACAGTGTGTCCTCCCACTCGCCTGGATCCAGCTCCTCCGCTTGGTTAGTCAATGTACCAAAGACATCCTCCTCATCATCCGGATCGACATATTCTTCGTCCTCCAGCGCCTCGAGCACTTCCCGAAGACGGGGATCCATGTCAGGCTGGAAACCTGCAATCGCATCGGGGACATTTTGTTGGTCCTGGTATGTCGGTTTGCGAGAGAACGTTGAAGCGGTCGAGCGCATGTCCGAAGTATATTCAGACCCGTAGACACTACCAGCGCCAAACTCGCTCCTCGTATCATCCAGGGTCATTTGTTGCCTCAGCGCATCTTCCAGCTTCATCCCCTTGGCCTTGCTCTTTCCCTTGCTCGTAGCCTCCAAAAAGTACGACTCGCCGCCACCTGTTCCCAGCTCCCGCAGATGCTGCATGTAGTCATATTTCGAGTCATCGAAGTAAATGCCGTAGTTCGCAGCCTCGCCCTCATTGTGCCGAACGGAGTCTGATCCGAATTCGCTGCTCAGATCCGAGAGATTTTTGGAGCGTTTCGAGCCTTCTGAGACAGGAAGCGGCGGTCCAGACACGGGATGCAGGACACGATCGTCCGCCTCGGGGTCGTGAATCAAAGGGTCATTTTGAGATCGGTGGAAGAGCTGGTATGTGGTGGCATTTTTCTTATTACTGTGCTCTAGTATTAGTCATTGCCGGCGAGCATCAAAGGGACACATCGGTCAACGTACATCCACTGCTTGCGAGGAGGCATCTTGTTGATCTGATTTTATGTCTGCCAATCTGCTCTCTCTGTCTCTTTCGAGGCTCTTTCGGAGATCAAAAATCAAAATTTCGCGATAGTGGGATGTTATCGGATCACGTGTTCTCTTATCAGCAGGTTCATGCCTTGGGCAGAAACATCGCTGTCACTACCTACGCTTGGAAGTCTGAGTCAAAGGGTCACTAATTAAATCTAAAAGCTAGTAGTAGCTAGAGCAATGGACACTCTAGTTTGAATTTCTCTTTTTTCTTCCGCAAATGTTCTTGGTTGTCGCAACAGATAGTTAAGTTACTCAAAGCTGGATGACTCAGCATCTTATCTTATCCACGCGGGGTTTTTCTTTTCTCTCTGGAAATCTTCAACCATCATTATTAATACCACTTTTGTCTTTTCTTTTGCCTCCGAGGGTTGACACTTCCTTTCTTTCCCTCTAATAGGACCTCACAAGGGAAAGAAGTGTTTCTACAAGGGAAAGAAGTATTTTCAATAGTGGTGGAAAGACAGCGGATTGAGCTGCACACATCGCCACCATGGTCCTCGCAAAATCCAAAAATTCCGTCGGGTTGGGAAACACCCTGATGAAGGATCGATTCGGCAAGGGCAAAGCATCGAACCAGAAGAAAGTATCGCATAACAGTGCCATTACACGTACCGCGCAGGATGGCAGTACTTATATCACCAATGCTGCCAGAGAAGCGTCGTGGGTGAAGATGCGCAGTATCACGGAGCAGGCCGCCCTCGATGAATTCCTCAGTACCGCCGAGCTCGCGGGCACCGACTTCACTGCGGAGAAGATGAGCAATATCAAGATCATTCACTCGGATCAAAAGAACCCCTACCTTCTTTCCGCGTCGGAGGAGAAGTCGGCCAGGAAGAAGCATCAGGAGCATAAGGGCAGCTTGACCGTGCCGAGAAGACCGAAATGGGATTCCACGACGACCAGGGATCAGCTGGAGACGATGGAAAGGGAGAGTTTTCTGGAGTGGCGAAGAGGACTTGCGCAACTTCAGGAGAACAACGATCTGCTGATGACACCCTTTGAGCGGAACCTGGAGGTCTGGCGCCAGCTGTGGCGTGTCATTGAACGTTCAGACCTGGTTGTACAGATTGTCGATGCTCGGAATCCATTGATGTTTCGCTCGGAGGATCTGGAAAACTATGTGAAGGAGATCGACCCCAAGAAGCAGAACCTTTTACTTGTCAACAAGGCGGATATGCTTACTGAGAAACAACGAGAGATGTGGGCTGAGTACTTTGAGCGCAACAATATCAACTTTCGATTCTTTTCGGCTCATCTGGCCAAAGAGCAGAACGAGGCCCGGCTTCTGGAGGAAGAATCAGACAGTGAGAGCGAGGAAGAGGACGCAGATGATCTCGCCGATGCGACAAGTTCGATGAATATCAAGGATCAACAAGGTGCGAACGATGCATCAGTTGAAAGAGATGACCAAACCGAGCACGATGGAGGACTCCAGCTCCCCGAATACAGCAAATCTCGGCGGACGGATATTCTCGACGTGGACGAGTTGGAAGAACTTTTCCTGTCCAACACACTTCCGGATAATGGCAGTGGCGAAGGACAGCGCAAGCAGAAGGCAACTATCGGTCTGGTCGGTTACCCCAACGTCGGAAAGTCTAGTACAATCAATGCCCTCCTCGGCGCAAAGAAGGTATCTGTCTCCGCTACACCCGGAAAGACGAAACACTTCCAGACACTCTACCTGTCGCCGGAGATCATGCTCTGCGACTGTCCCGGTCTGGTCTTCCCCAACTTCGCAACAACCAAGGCCGAACTGGTGGTGAATGGTGTCCTCCCCATCGACCAGCAGCGCGAATTCACCGGTCCAGCTGGTCTGGTCGCGCAGCGTGTCCCCAAGCACTTCCTTGAAGATGTATACGGCGTGAAAATCCACACTCGCCCGCTGGAAGAAGGCGGCACGGGCATCCCCAACGCCCACGATCTCCTACGAGCCTACGCCAGAGCTCGTGGCTTCGCTACCACCGGTCAAGGCCAGCCCGACGAGTCGCGCGCGGCCCGCTACATTCTGAAGGACTACGTCAACGGTAAACTTCTCTTCTGCCACCCGCCCCCTGTACCAGAGGGTGAAGATCCCATCGATCCGCTGGAGTACAACCGCGAGCTGTACGACATCGCCCACCTCCCGGCCCGCCGACAGGCAATGCTCGCAAGAACCGCCCAGGCCAACGCCGACGGCGAGGAACTCGACGACGACGCGGAACTGTTGTCCCCGGGCTCATCCTCCAAGCAAGGCCAGCCCCTCCAGGGTTTGCGGTCGCGGAATCTAGACACGGGATTCTTCGGGCCTGGCGCGAAGGGCTCCGCCGGACGTCTCACCCTGCCCTTTAACGCCCAATACACCGAACAAGGCCAGCAGATGCGAAAGCAGCTAACCGGCCGCAAGGAGCGGCTGATGGTTGCGCTGGAACGAGGGGTGGACGTGTCGGAGGTGCGCGGCAACTCGAAGAAGCACTTCAAGGGCAACAAGAAGAGGGCCAAGGCTACGCGCACGAAAGCGGAGGATGACGACTACTGAAGTATGACAATTGACAGCTCGCTGGCGAGTGTGCATTTCTGTGATTGTTTGTTTCTGTCTCATGTCTCTGGGTGTAGGCGAGGATACCATGGGATGGTTTTATGCCTTAGATGAATTGCATCATCTAGCGAAAAGTAGTAAAATGATTGTCTTTAGATGCTCTATTCACTGATCATGATGTGCGCAGTAGTACGATAATTAAAAAATTGATATTGGTATAGAAAGAGACATTCTCCCTCCATACTATTTGTCAACTATTTTGTAGAAAGGATAGGTCATCACAGATGACTCTTGGGCTTCTGGAATCCACTAGCCAACAGCAAACGCTCCGCCTCCTCCCTCTGGTACTTCAACTTGGCGACAATGGCTTCCTGGCGCGCCCTGTTCTCGCGTCTACCAAGCTGCTGCAGGTGGACCTCATCGGGGCCATCGGCGATGCGCAGCGTCCGGATCATGGCCCACAGGTTGGCCAGGGGGGTATCCTGGCAGACACCGGCAGCGCCGTAGGCCTGGACGGCGCGGTCGATGACAGTCAGGGCGGTCTGCGGCACCAGAACCTTGGCTTCGGCGATCTCCTTGAGGGCGGACTTGGCGTCGCCCTGGTCGATCTTGATGGCCGCGTTGAGGACGATGAGGCGGGCGGCGTCGATCTCGATGCGCGACTTGGCGATCCACTCGAGGATGACGCCGTGGGCGGACAGCGGCTTGCCGAAGGTCTTCTTGCGGTCGTCGTTGACGCGGGCGATGAGCCACTCGAGGGCCTTTTCGGCGGCGCCGATGGTGCGCATCGCGTGGTGGATGCGGCCGGGGCCCAGCCGGCCCTGGATGATCTCGAAGCCGCGGCCCTCGCCTAGGACGATGTTCGAGACGGGCACGCGCACGTTGCTGAAGGTGATGTGGCCGTGGCCGTGCGGGGCATCGTCGTAGCCGTATACCGTCAGCATCCGGTGCACGGTGATGCCGGGAGTGGCCGCGGGCACGAGGATGACGGACTGCTGGCGGTAGGGGTCTGGGTTGGTTGGGTCGGACTTGCCCATGACCAGGTAGATCGCGCAACGGGGGTCACCGGCGCCGGACGACCACCATTTCTACCTTGGTCAGTATGATTTAGGCAAAGGAGAGTGGACGTTACATACCGACCCGTTGAGAACGTATTCATTGCCTTCGCGTCGGATGTTCAGCTCAATATTTGTGGCATCACTCGAGGCAACATCCGGCTCGGTCATGAGGAAAGCAGAGCGGATCTTGCCGTCGAGCAAAGGAGCAAGCCACTGCTTCTTCTGCGCCTCATTGCCATACTTGGCGAACACCTCCATGTTACCGGTATCAGGCGCAGAGTTATTCGTCGCCTAGTCCCGTCAGCCCAATGGTCATTCTTTGCAAGTGCTACTCTTTGCATGCTTGCAATGGGGTACCCACCTCAGAAGCAAGCTTGCTCTTGCCAAGATACTCAGCCATGAGACCATACTCCAGGTTACTAAACCCAGCACCCTGGGAAAAGTGGTTCTTGGGCAGGAACATGTTCCACAGGCCCAGCTTCCGGGCCTTGGCCTTGAGCTCCTCCAGCACAGCCGGGGTAGTCTGCCATCTCTTCTGGCCTTCGCCGAGCTGGGCCTGGAATAGAGCTTCGGCGGGGATGCAGTCTTTCTCGACGAATTCTTCGACCTGTGCCGCGGAATAAATTAGCATGGTTGTTTCCGACGGTGGAATGGGGAGAGACGACGTACCAGGTCGAGGACCTTCTTTGCCCGATCGCTTACAAAGGGCTGGGCGATGGAGGGGATTCGTGTGGAGGCGGACATGTTGCGTCTGTGGGTTTGACGAAGAAGGGAATCTTGCAAGGATACTGTTGACCAGAAAGCAAGATCCGGGCAGATCAAGCAGGGCAAAGAGATGATTATAAAGAAGAGCAAGAGAGTGTAACCGAGAGGATCAGATCATACGAGGTCGAGATGGAGCTGATTGCGGAGAACTCGCGGTTTGCGGAGAAGCAGCCGAACACTGCGTCTGAACCTCGGCTTACCCGCTGTTCTGGCCGTTGAATGCTGCAGAACAGAGAACGATGGTGCTACGACGGAGATCGAAGCAAAATATAATGATGAGACGAAGACTATTTGATAACCGATACTTGATTTGATATTACTATATCAAAGCTTGATGGATGGTTGATCCGAGGGTATCGGTTTACCGAACATTCCCAGCGCCAGAGAGAGAGGTACTACTATGTCAAAAGACAGCGACATCATTTCATTATTTTCCCAAGCAAGCATTATGGATCATCGATACAGAACAAGACAAAAGACCAAAAAAGAGACACAAGTCCATTCCCAATTCCTCTATTATCCCACAGAATCTCCGTATGAACCCCAGACCAGAAAAACCAAGCAACCAGAAACCCAAAGACAACAGTGTCAGCCTCACCATGTCAACCAATCGTAATCACACAGGCCTGCCCATGGTTATCGAAGATGGTAAATGCTCAAGCAGAGGCCTCGAGACCGAGACGACCATGCTATGTATGCACCCATTTTCCTCAACAATGCGACCAGCGCACACGTGGAAAAGTGCAACATGCCCTCTGCTCCGCATACTAAGGTGATTGACCATGACTACGCTGCACCGTCATCTCCAACGTTCTTGTTATTATGTTCCGCCGAGCTCTGCTCAAAGTTCTTCTTGCCCAGCTTGGCAAAGAGCGATTGAGGCTTTCCAGCGCTGCACGAGCCGTTAGCATCTCCCTCAAAGATAAAAGGAAAATCAATGATAGGCAGATATACTGGGAGGCATACTTCTTGAACCGCTTGCCCTTGAGATCACTCAGCTTCTTCGAGCAGGGACTCATGATATCATCCGATGGAGAAACATAGCTCGCTTGGTTTCTGTCGCGAATACAATCAGCATATTTTCCTTTCTTCTAATCTCCTCTCAACTAGAGGACAAATGCACGATTGATGCCCAGGACAGAGTTTTCTGCCCCTCGCATCCCTCAAGCAATCTGTTCTCGACCGGGAAAACTCACTTATCTCCATTCTGCAGTTTACCCTGCAGCACCGACCGATGATACTCCATCGAGGTCAGATCCAGATTCCCCGACGCGGACTTGAGATCGGTTACGTTCACTTTGTCCTGGTTTGCGGCGAGGTGGGTGTTTGTTGACCGGTCGGCCAGAGGGGCGCTGGTTGTGGAGTCCATTGTATAGGGGGTGGGTTTCTCAGATGCGATTTCTGCGTTCTTGTGTGTTCTTGTGTGTTCTTGGAGGGCTTTCAGCACGAGGATATAAGTCTGTGCTAGTTGTAGTCTAGATTGTGGGAAGGATTGTAATGGCAGAGAAATATGTAGAATGGGTGAATGACCTGGATGGAGGCAGTGATGGATAAGCAGAGAAAGAAAAACCATGTCGATTGTTGTCATGGCAACTGCTTCTGGCACTGGAAATCTGGCGCTGCTATGCTTGACATCATCATATGCAGAGAACAAGAAGATTTAGCTAGTATTCAAAATAGATCCTTCAGTCAGGTCATCGTCTGTCATTCAATCATAATCATAGTGGTATCTAAACAAATGTATACACATAGACACAATGACAAGGTATCGAGTACAACCACCCACGTCCTGTACATCACTCCTAAACGTACACAGATAAAATGAAATAAAAGTCAGTAACTGCTTCATCTGTTATTTTACAGCAGTTGATACTGTTGCAGAATAAGAAAACAGATGAGTCACATGAGGCCAGTGTGTTCCCTAGTCAACGTCTCTTTGTTGATTTCACGCAAGGCCTGGTGACAAAGACCTAGATTAGGGTTCAGCTGAACCTGAAACTCTCGTGCAAGCCAGCGCCTCAGGAATGGCAGGGATTAGCATTCCGGACTGGCAGAATCTGTAGTATCAAAGACCGTTTACGACTCCGTATCCCGTGAATTGCCCGAGTGACAGCCGTCCGTCCTGGAGAGCTTCCCTTATGACGCTAGACGTCATGTCGAGGTCCCCTGAGCGTATCGACACCTATAGGTGCGTGTTGTGCTCACGTTTCCACGGAGCCATCCGCGTCTGAATCCCCGTCGTCGGTGTCTTCGCCGCCCTTCAGGACAGGAGGGCTGCTTTGCGACCGGAACTGAGGAGGTTCGATGTCTGGCAGTACGAGATCGCCAGGAGATGGCGATGATTCTCGCTTCTCTATCGACTCCAATGGTGCTGATATCTCCGACGTTGGCGTTGGCGGCGAGTATGCGATAGTGGGGCTGGGCGCACTGTCCGGCGCGTCGTCCGAGATATTCCTCCTGTGGCCGCCTCGATATGAGGACGTCGGCCTGGTAGAACTGGGACTCATAGAAGGCGAGCTAAATGGCGGAGATGACGATCGTAAACTGTAGGATCGAGACACCATGTTTTGCACACTGGGGAACTCCATATAGCTGCTCACTGCACCGCGAGAAAACAAAACCAAGCCAAAGCAGAAAAGGACCATGATGCTTTGAATGACAGCAACTCGTTTCTGGAAGACAAGTTCGTCTGCCAGGACACCCAGCTGCGCGCTCAAGGAGAATATCTCCTGGTGGTATTGGATGCGCTGGGTTTCAAACTCCAACGCAACCGTCTTCCAAACCTGATCATACTGTTCGCGGAACTGTCTCAGTTCATTCAAAACAGTCACATTCAGATTTTCCAAAAAGGTAGAGGTTTTCGCCAACTGGCGCTTCTCGACTTTGCTAAACGCATCACGCAGAATACGCGACTGCTCCTCAATGTACAGAAGAGACAAAGTCGAGTTTGACTCCAGCATTTGCAGCCGCTTGTTGACAGACTTGAAAAACGACTCTTGTGTAGTCGGGTTAGGCGACGGTGGCTGAGTCGCAGAGAATTTGGTTGAGTCTACCGGAGGAACTTGCTCTTCCTGGGATGAGGCTGTAGATTTCTGGTCTGCTTCCGACGTGGTATCGTGCTGCACAGTCTCAGACATGGTTGCCGTCGAAGCGGGAGAAGGGACGCCGTCTGCCCCGGACTGTCCAGCAGCTCGTCGAGCATCGGGTGGTTCTTTGGTAGCATTATCTGAACCGGGCACAATAGGCACAGAATCCTCCGGACCCGAGGGCATGGCGACCCTCGGAGGCGAGTGTTGTTGAACAGCTGCGTCAGCTCTCCCCTGGCCAGCAGGTCTTGTCAATGTATCCTGCGCACTGCATGTCTCAGAATCTAGATAATTCGCCAGAAGCCTCTCAAGCCTTTGTGCTGGGTTCGGGCAAGTATCTTGTATTTGAGCTTGCACTTCCCTGCCCATACCTTCACGAATTGCTGCACCGTCGGACGGATTTTCAGATGGCTCTGCAATCTCCGCGTCACTGGCGGCATGGTCCGGCTCCAAAGACTCGTCAACAATCTCCTCGTCAACTCGACTAGCCTCACCATCATGCTTGTATTCCTCCAGCATAGTTGTTCCATGGACGCGGATGAGACTCAGGGGGCAGTAGAACTCGTTTCCGTAGTGCGTCAGAAACTCGATCTTCAGATACCGAGCCCAGATCAACGGGTTCTGCACCGCAAAAGCTTGAACTTCACGGGTATTCCTCGCTTCAAAAATCCCCAGTTCTCTCCACTGGTCCGGTTTTGCCGGGTATCGATCCGAGACGCTGACTCGGAAGGTACGAAAGATGGAACTGAAGAACTCGTAGTTCGCAAGAACCACAGTGTCCACCAAGATATCGTCACACAGCTCGAGAATCAGAAACTTATTTCTAGCACGACACTCATTCAGCATGTAGCTGTCTTTATTCTCGATCAGTACGGACGAGGAGCCCTGACACTCGGGATTCGTCTTGAGCACCGTAGCAGCGCAGTCAAAGGAGGCGTAATTGAACCGCTCCTTGCACGTAGTCCCAGCGTCTTTGCGGCGCGACGTGCCTGACCGGAGAACCCCAGGAGACGGTGCACTCCCGTCTCCACCAAGTCCGCTATCAGTCGATCCCGCGCTTTCTCCCATGTGCACCCCCGAGCCAAACGACGGCGGTCGCGCGGCCTCCGGAGTGTCAGCCCCGAACCCGCTAAAGTCAAGCTCGATCTCCGCGTCTTCTCCCAACGAATCCAGCGCGTTGCTGATCCCCGTCGGCCGTCGTCGGCTCTCGTTCCCTGCCACGCCACTCCGCCGGTTGCTCCCCACATTCTCCGCCGACTGGCCAACCTTGGCTAGATTCTGCTTCTTCCAATCTTCAAAGGAGAGGAATTTGGCGTTATCGAGAGGCGAATCCGTGTCCAGCTCTTGCTCCTGACCGGGGTGTTGCTCTTCAGCCGCAGGGCTGGCGGTGCTGCTCGGCGACGAAACGTCTGAAATCGTCGACACCGTAACAGACGGGCCCCCAGTAGCAGTAGTCCCCGCCCTACTCCATCGAGTCTCCACGCAGACAGGCCACCGAATAAACTCGGCCTCAGTATCCCGCCAGCCCCTTGCCAGGCATATTGGCTGTGAGCGCTCCCGTGCCGCTTCTCCAGCCGCGAGTAGGGCGAGGGCGGCCAAATGAACGAGAGATGCGCCCGCACATGGCCTCCAAATCATCATGCACACGGCGCTGCGAAAAGCGTACGCCCAAGTCAAAGCCGTTATCCGCTAAACTTTCTGCTAGCACACTTGACCGGTTGACCAGAAGTCGCCACTGATAAAGCGATGTCGGAAGATATATTGAATCATTCAACTAGATCATATTCATGGTGCGTACATTGCCTCCTGTAAACCATGTAAAGTAATGCATAATGGCGTCAGCGCTCCGGAGAATAAAGTGAGAGCAAGAAAAAGAAGGCTTACTGCGTGCTTTCGGCCGGCGCTTGCTTGGGCCAGGTGTCGCAAAGAATAAAAGAAGATGGAAGAAAGAGACGAGCAAGGCAGGTCTTCGAACACCGCTTTTTTCCCGTAAACGATAGCCAGAGTTAATTAGCCATATCCTCGTAAAAAATGAAACTGTGTCCACAATGCAGCCCGGGCGGAGGAATTTGTCCCTGCATCAGGTCAAGGTGGCTTTCTGCGCAAGACTGCGGGTGTCTCCAATCGTCCAACGGCCTGTGACCGCCTTTTGGGCACTCGTCACCGCCTCGGGAATGCATCGCGATGGAGTCAATACTAGCCAAGTACATAGTCAGGCATCATTTTCTTCAGCTGAGGAACTAGTAATGAAAGCATGAATTGACGAGAAATTGTTGATCCAGGACTATCTCTTGGAGTATTGTCCACTTCACAGCCTACCTAATCAGCTGTTCCACCTAGCTACATACAGTACAGCGCCTTGGCTCTTGAAGGAACCAACAATAGACAGAAAGTGGAGAGAACAATAGTCACTATTCCCGCAGCTTTTTTCCTTTTCGCTTTTCCTTGAGACTCCTGCAGAAGAACCATCCATCTCTTCGCCATGCATCATCCCTCCTTGCCCTTGTGCCATTGCCCAGACCGTCACACATTGCACCTTTTTGAAGTTGAAGAGTATGTGAACACATAATGCTAAACTCGAACAGAGCGCCCAACCTCCTTGGAATACAATCCCAATGGTTAATCAGTCGATGAGTCACTTTTGAACAGCTCGCCGCCACCGCTTGCATACTCCAGAGCGAGCTATAATATACAGAAGTAAAAACGACAGACACGACCACGCGCTCCAATGCCGCGAACAAGAAATTCTATCTATGAGAGTGCGCTTTGTTTTTCTCAAAGAAATTAGGGAGAGGCGAGGAAAGTGTTGAAGGGGAAATCAAAAAGAAAAAAGTAAAGTGACGTATATAGGGTTTTCTCTGCTCTTCTTCCAAAATGGTTGAGACGCAACAACGGGACAGAAAGGATGTTGGACACAAGGGGACAGGAGAATGTTGAGAATGATGATGATGGCGTTAGAGGTGCAAGTCGTGCCAGCCACCCACAAGGTCGAGATCTTCGTCGATGCTTCCATCGTAACCGCTGGGAATGTAAGGCTTGATGGCCTTTGGAGATTCCACGGCATCACGGCGCCTACCCTTCTCCGGGAACGGGCGGCGGCGACGGTCCTGATGCGCGAGGTTATCTTTCTTGGCCCAAGATCCGTAGTCGAATCCTGACGATCCAAGGCCCCAATCCTTTCGCCAACTCATGCTGTTTGAAGACTTCTGCTGGCCGAATGATCTTTCCGTAGGTTTGTAGTTCCTTCTCTTATCGCCTAGCGCAGCCCACTTGTCCAGATTCGACTTCTTGGGTGAGCTTTGCGAAAAGCGAGGAGCCGGCCTCACGGTAGGCGTACCCACCTCGGTGAGAGGTGACTTGGCAGAAATGTCGACGGGCTTGGTGGAAGGCGTCTCCTGCGCGGAAGATCGAGCATTGAGAAGCGAGGACGACTTGGGCTCACGAAGCCCAGTCGCGGGAGTAGGAACATCCAGGCCGCTGCTCTCATGGCTCCAGCTACGGAAGTTTGCCTCGTGCCGTTCTTGGAAGACGACGTCCTCATGTTCAGACTCCTCCTCCTCGTCCCAAAGGTCGCTCCAACTCTTCGAGATCTGGTCCTCCTTGTTCCGACCAAACACCATGGACAGAGAAGGTACCGGCTTGGTTGCATGGCTCGGAAGAGAACCTGTGATTGGCACAGGATCCGAAGGAGGCGGGAACCTAGGGGCAGTCGGACGGAATGCAGTAGACTTGAGAGACTCACCCAAGGCGGATTCGAGAACGGATGCCATGGATGGAGTGCCCTCACGAACTGAGAACCAGGAAGTACCAGCGGCTTCCGAGGGAGGGAAGAGGTCTTCGGAGTAGCTCTCGTTGTCGGGAATAGCAGACAGTTGGCGGATGGCTTGGGGTGGGCTGGATTGCAAAGCTTTGGCCCATGGGAAAGAATCGCCTTGGTGCGCAAACGTGGTCTGGACCGACGGGGTCCGGAGAGGCTCGCGATTGGCACTTGCAGGAACCACCTCGCGGTCGTCGGTGCAGAAATCGTCCAATACCTCGTCGTCGGTAGTAAAGGAAACCGCCCGCAGGAGGGCATCACGGACACCGGCGAGCGAGCGTTTCTCAGGATCGATGGCCAAGGCAATTCTCAGAATCTCAAACGTATCCTGGGACATGTTGGTGAAGATGTCGAACAGAGACTGGCGATCGCGAACGTAATCCGCGAAGAGGATGTCCGATTCCGTCGGGGTTGCAAAGGGATTGCGAGCGAAGAGGACATTCAGCAAACAGATGCCAATTGCCCAGATATCAGCTTTCGCAGGCGAATAGCCATTTGCACCCGGATCGTACTGTTCGGGAGCCATGTAGCGGTCGCTTCCGACGCACGCTTCATGACACCAACCAGCACGAGTTGCCAAGCCAAAGTCACCGAGTTTCATCGTGCCGTCCTGCGTCAAGAATATGTTCTCCGGTTTGATGTCACGGTGGTACATGCCATTCGAGTGAAGGAACTCGACAGCACTAACCAGCTGCAGCATGAAATCGCGAACATGCTCCGTCTCCAAGGGACCGCGGTTGAGCCGAATTGCTTCATAGAGATCGCCGTTGGCGCAATACTCCAGAACGAGGTACAAATGAGCCTCCGTCTCGAATGAGTGGATAAGATTCACGATATTCGGGTGGTAGGCAAGCCGCGTGTGACAATCAAGCTCTTCAAACCGGTCGTCGATCGCAAATGGAGCCGATGGATCATCGGATGGTGCCTTGGTCAAACACTTGATGGCCACATCTTGACCGGTCTTGATATCTGTAGCGAGAAAGACCATACCAAAGGATCCATGGTTCAAGGGAGCCACGGTCCTAAAGCGACCATCCAAGAGCTGGCCTTTGACAAAGTTGTTCTTCAAGCAATCCATGGCTGATGATTTGGATAGCACGACGTCCGTTTGATGAAGGGTATGCGGTCCGTTGGGAGAGACTGTGGCGGTCCGTGAGAGCAGTACTCTTTAGACAATGAGGAAAGGTCGATCAGGCGATATGAGACTCAGTAGGCCAATGCAGAACAGAAGCAAGAAAAAGCAACCAGGCTATAAAATATGATCAAGAAGGGAAATCAGGTCTGCAATGCCAATAGGACCTTGACCACCGAAGAGAACCAACGAATAAAGGGAACAGAAGAATCGAAAGAGATGAAAACGAAACACCGATTGTCGAGTCAGACTTTCATACAAATACCGGAGATGAGATGGTAACAAAAGAGAGAGATGACGGTGGGCGCGGAGCGCGGTTCAGAGTACCCAGGGAGGGTTGACGAGGCAAGGAAATAGTAAAGACCGTTATTGGTTCATCTGTATATCGTTTCACAGAATGGAAGTGAATCAGACGAATAAAGAACGAGTTTCGAGTGAAGGGCTATGTCCGGCAGAAGGACACGAGAAGATATGAGGTGAGAAGAAATCGAGAGACGGTAGAAACGCTGCGTGATATCGTAACTTTAATGCCAAAGTATAACAAACAAGTCTCGTAACTTATAAGCTACCTTCGAACACCAGGCTGAAGGGCGAGGAAGATGGTGTGACTCAGAAGCCGAGGATTAACAAGTCATGAGTTCCAGAGGGCGTTCAATGCAAAACTTGCAGAGGTGAGAGCCGGGTATATAGTAAGGGCCAGCGAAGGCAATGGACAACTGGTATCAGGCGTCTTCAACTCCTTTGTGAAACAAAGTCGAAGAACCAGATATCAGCACCCGGCCCCGGTTCGGCGAGATTGGAGTACAGCGATGCAATCTCACGCTCAAAGGAACCGATACCCTCACGACTAGTATGATGTTGCAATGTAGCCCGGTCTAGAGCGAATTTCAAGTGGTAGAGACGTTGGTCACAAATGACTTCTTATCGGTGGTTGACTGGCGGAATGAGTCACGGTAGCTGGAGGTGCTCGGAAGGCAAGAGACGATACAGCGGCGAGAGGAGCTCGAAGCAGACAAGACGAGTGCACTTGCTCAGAACAGTTGAAGAAACGAGAATCTGATCTGACTTAGGAATTAAGAGGCACTATCGAGCTGCAACGGGCGGATGTCGAGGAGAAGGAGGCGGGTGAGGTTCGTGGTTGATCGGGATAAGGATGATAGGAGTTGAGCAGACGGTCGGGAGGCGAATTAGGTAGGTGTGTAGGTAGCGGTCGACGGTCGGGAGGCGAATTAGGTAGGTGTGTAGGTAGCGGTCGACGGTCGATTTGGAAACTTAGGTGGGTTCGAGTCGATGATGAAGAGGAAGAGTAGGAGGAAAGAGAGGTGGGATGGAAGATGGAGATGAGAGAAGTAGAGAAGGAACAGGACAGACTATGAGTATGGAGCAGGAGTAGGAGTAGGAGGAGGCGATAGGGATGGGAAGCGGATGGATAAGGAGATTGCGGGTACTGTATGACTACTGAAACTATGAGACCAGCGATGAGCAATAGTCAGGTTGTTGGGCCGGGTCTGGTTATGTAATAATAAGAGGGGGAGCAGGCAGGCAAATACTTCCGTTACATAAGGCTAAGAGGGCCCTCGGAACCTTTGGGGACGAGGAAGTAAGGTAAGGTAACAGGCCAGTGACGGCAGGAAAGCGGCCGAACGAGCGAGAAACGTCGTGGGACTGGACGACACCTAATGTGGGCCCATTAGTGGATTCCATCTGAGCCAATCTGCTGTCATGCTCTCCATACCAATACGTCGCCCTCGTGGTAACTGGTAGGTAAAGTACATAACTAGTAACGTCAATACGCGCGAAGGGGTGATCTCCGGTCGGCCCACCCTTCCTGAGGATGATGCTGGCAGATGGGCGCAGGCGGTCGAGTCTGTTTTCGGAAATGGCCCCACACCCCCTGAATGATTCATCCTATGGCCAGGTAACTAACAGCAACCTCCCCAGTCCCCATCCTCGTCATCATCACTATCATCTGCATTATCTTGGATATCCTCATTAGAACTATGGAAAGCAAAATTCAATCACTATCTAGCTCCCAATATTGAGTCTCAGGTAGTCGTCGAGAAAGGATAATGAATTGTTGTCGACCTTTGAGCACATGACAAAGTAAAGTCCGTACTCCGTAGCGTTCCAGTAATCAAAATCATTGTTACCCAGGTACTCAAAGGAATTGGAACTTTCCAGACATTCCTCAGCAAGTGTCAATTGATTTCGAGTCTTCTGTAGCCTCCGTATGCATAAATTCGGATCCGAGTTGTTCAGGCTGCGACTTTCATGATCAATTCGATATGCTTATGGATTTGCTATGTTTCTCCCAGAGTCTCAGGACAAGGTGTACATTTGCTACTTGGATCGGCGGATATTCTATGCATGGAGATAACTGAGTTTGGTTATTACTTGTTAGAGCTGCTGTGGAGCAGCTGATAAAGGCATACTATTCTATCTTGAATCTTGATACTTGGTTAACTGAGGTCCGCAGCTGTGGTAGGCTGAACAGCAAATCAGATACGCCTGGAAATACTCCGTCCATCGTACATATTAGGTACCAAGTTATCAAAGAAAACAATGGGGCTAAACAAGTTCCTGCAGGTCCAAAGACTAAACAGGGACTTAAGAGGACCTGCTTCGTTAGAGTGAAAAAAAGAGCTACCTTGGGAGCATGAATTTTTGATAACTAAAAAGCAATCAATGCACCGCCAATTGGCCTTTCTATCTCCATTTGCAAATCGCACCACAGCTTCCATTCAGAGCAATAATGACTTTCGCCATCAAGGACTCCTCAGACCTGAGTGCGGATAAACAATGCGGGAGTCGATACTGGGCGAGACCCTCCGTGGTAAACCAGTCAACGAGAGGATGGAATGATGCATCATGGGCCACCCCCCAGTAATTCCCTGGCCGATGGCGGAGCAATGGTGGCGGCAAGGCTACTCCATTTTCGGCTATGTGCACTGGCGCTACTGCAATCTAAACCAATGAGGAGCCGCCGAGTTGATACTAAATTCAGGCTGCATGACGCCACACCAAATCGGATAGCGCAGTGACCAATGATCACCTGGCTCGAGTGTCTGAGAACAGAACTGGAAGAGAGTCAAGGATTGATTATCATGTCTCTCTGATCGAGTCAAAGGAAAGCTATGGGGAAACGTCATTCTAGGGACGGATATCAGCATTTAGCACCATATTTCTAGGGTATTACTATTGACATCCCTGTCATAGATTGTATCACCTTTGATTAGGGTCGAACTTTAGGGACAGGTACCTGGATCATAACAAAGATTTCTTGCGAATGGCTCCGGCTAGAATGGGTTCCAGTACTTAGTCTACTGCTTATGCAAATCAACACCCCTGTGTCGCACAACTGATACCGGATCTGCGCAATCAACGTTGAACAGTCTTTGGCGCGCGGGATTCTCAAACACACAAGACATGCAATCGTGGAATTGTATCCATAATGTGCGGGGTTTTCCAAAAGCAATTACATTTGAGAAACCAGTGTATCAGATTCCAACAGCTGCGGGCGGGGTGACACTTGACACATTCCTCAAGGAGGGAAAAATGAGAATGCATGACGGTCAGTCAATCATGATCTTCAAGTGGCTGCCGCTCTTGTCGCTGCGAGACAACAATCTCGACTCGTCGTCAAGGAAAAGACCAAACAAAAGATAAAAGTAAAAAGCCCGCTCGACTGTGGCTGGCATGCATGCGGAACGCGCATGCCTGGCAACAGCTGGCAAAGGAATGAATGGACGGACTGACTTTCTATCAAAGCGCACATCTCGGCGGTGAGAGTGGAAAAGGCGCTTGAGCTGCAGCGTACGTTAGTCCAAGCTTGACCGCTTCCTCTCTGTATGTGTCTCTACAGCGTACGGAATAGACTAAAGTGTAGACTTTTTTGACCTTGCAGTTGGCCCTGCGTGTTTCTGAATAATGCACCTGCCGCTGTTGCTCTGAGATGGACTCGCAACGTACGGTGTACAGCACACAGGGTGGAAAATAACCCGAGGGTGCATACAAATCATGGAGAGCATGAGATGTACCTCCTGATAAGCAGGTACACCGTACCTTCTGAGCTGTTCAGGAGAGTTTTCTGGTCCAACTTGGTAGGTACGGAATACGGATACCTCAGGTTATTCCCCGATCACCAAGATCACCTTGATCAACGGCCCTAGCTGGCATCACGCGATAAGCTCCCACCATGTCGACCATACAAAATACACCACACCATCTTGTCCCGGTCCGTCTCACCTGCCCCTACAAATGAGCTCTCTTATCTGTTGGCTGACGACACCCCTATGATTCTATGACTTTCCATCACTTTCTATGCGTCCCTACGGATCCTCAAATCATCAACTGTCTTGGTAACCGTTATCAGCATCAAGCCCAATTGGGCTATATGAGCATCAAGGTTTCTCAATTGGAGATTCCTTCTGGCAATGTATGGTGATACTTTGGTGACTTCGCTCCCAACACTTGCCTCTTTGCTAGGGTCCCCGAGATGCCTCGAGACTTTCCTCATCTACGCTTGTCGTCAGGGGACTGGACTGCTCCTCAAATATGGCTGCAGGTTGACAAACATGGTGCTCCTGCTTCGCCATGATCGGCATCTGGCATTTTCATTTGCCATTGATTGACACCCCAGGGGTCCGTTGTTTGGGAATGACTTCACAGTCAACTCACGGGGTAGACGCAAGTTGAAACCCACCAGAGGAGTATCCGACCACCCGTGGATGTCTACGCTACGTTTTCAATTGAGCCATCCTCCTGCCTCCTCAGCTTTTCGTATTGGCCATAGATTGGCAGATTCCGCATGCATGTCTGGAATTATGGGCGCTCATTCACTACACCAGCTTCGGTTATTGCATTTAGATACGTATAAGTGCGAGTGCTAATCTGTCCCATTAGGCCCATTGGCAGCGTGGCTGGGGACTGTCCAGTATAACGTCGGAGGGGGCTAAATCACCGCCCAACCGTGGGCTGTTGAGACTCTATCCTACCCGACTACATAGCGATTTGGTAAGGTAGCCGACATAGGCTTCCTAGTCGAAAGTCGCTTCAAGACGATTGTAAACAATTACAGCTATGGTTGGCTACTCTGGTGGGACAGAGCATTCTTCCCCGATGTATGGATCTCCCCTACAATGTGATGTCCACGCACCGAATGCACCTTGAACGAAATCGAGGATGGTGATCGGAGGATACAGAGAAGAGGCCGTTTCCGTCCTCAAGATCACTGGTGAACCGTACAGAACAGTGTACAAATTGAGCGGACAGTCTTCAGGTCGCGTGTCTACTTTCCCTGGCAACAATGAGTGCGCAAGTCCAAGAACGGCCGGACATGATCGTACGATTTTTGACTCGTCATTGTAACAGAGGAATTCCCACCTTCTGACGGTCACGAAGTCGCATGATCAATTTCCCTCCCATGTGGTGGAAGAGGATCTACAATACCAGCCTTCTTTCTGCACTAGCAACTCAAAAATGAGAGCCATATCGATTACCCCGCACGATCTTCGAGTCCGGTTGGTATGGAAATCCTGTGCTGTGTCAAAACGGAGTTCCTCATGATGTGATTTGTCGATAATGGTCCAAACCCAAGGTACCTAACTGTGCCTACTCGGTACCTCACAGTCCTGATATTACAATCTGTCTGTCTGTCTCCGTATGGGGTAAAACGTAAACTGGGGCTAGAGACACCTGCAGTCTTACAAAGTTAATTAATATTAGGATCATACACAAAACATTGCAGACTAATGAGATCTGTTTCCCATTCTCCGGGGCAAGTTTGTTGAATTTCTCTCACTGTTCTCAACCGCCGGTAGAGCATAATATATTGAGGGTAGGGTTCGGGGCCTGCCACTGTAGTAAACTAAGGCAATCTTGGGATACTAACCATTTCCCCGGATTTTGGTCAGAAACTGAAGCAACCTTGACTCTTGTTTATCTGGTTTATTGATCGAGTCGAAATATGGATATGCTTACCCGACTCTGCTTAATAGTCAGAGCAAAATGACCGCTGTGAAACCCCTTGGGAAGATCAGTCTGGAGATCTGCCCCTGCGCTGATGACGTTGATAATGGTCTTGATGGGCATCATAGAGAACAATAACTCGGGCATTCTCATCTGGATTGAGTAGCCACCCCATGTTTGCTTTTATCGATTCTTGTCATTCTCCGCATTGCATAAGGAGTTGCTTCTTCTGTTCCCAATAGAGTACTGACTGCATTCAGCAGATTGATCTACAAGGCACATCCAGGCTGCGTCACAAATGCTCCTCTGCCTGTACAAATAACAGACTATTGACGCCCTACATGAGACTTATCGCACTGACACTCCCATGTTGATCCATCCTTGATGGTCGTCTGACGGGTCTACTGCTCTCCTGCACTTCCTGGAAGGAATGATGGCATAATCTTGTGCAACATCTTCGCCTAGTGATAAGCAATAGCTAACAACACGAGCCCATTCTTCCGTCTTCCTAGCTGTTCGAGATGGACTGTGCTCTTCACACAGTACCGTCCATGAGCTTCCGTGGCTGTTACACAATAACAGCGTGTTTGCCGTCAGCAAACTCTTGTCGAGTCAGCTCGAGAATAAGGTAACCTCTTGCCTAGGTACGCAGGGGTACTGCAAATGTCACTGCCATCGATCCGTTCCCGCAGTCCCCTCAATAACATTCCAGCTGATTTCATCGATGTTTGACATTGTTTCATTATGGCCCGGCTATGTAATCTGTCTGCTACCTACGTAAGTATTGTCTCAATCGATGGGTGGGTGGGATTCTGACATAGCTTGCATATTACTATGGAGATTGCCTGTACGACATTGCCTATTAGTGTGCCTCTTGATTGCAATATGACGGATATTTTGATCTCAGTCATCATGGAATTAGGACTCGGCTGCTTTCAGCGAGCTCATTGGTCATGAATATTCCGTCACCGTGTCCGAGATGTATATATGTGTATCAACAGCAGCAGCAGCGGATGCCTGTTCTGCTCAGAAGGATTTGACCACAATACTCTAAAGACCTTCCATAAGCTGAGACCCTCTATGTAATATCAGTACCTCCCTAATCCAGAGAGACATGAGAGCACTTCTAGTTCTATCGACTGTTGCAGGAATTGGCTTACCTAATTGGCTCGTCGGCTTCGGCCGCACCCACCGCCGACGGGAAAAAAGGCTCTTCCTCTTCGGGATGGCGATGATTGATGACCATAGAGAGTAAGGAACATTGTTTTATCATCGTCAATTAATCCGGGCATCTATTGGATAAACTGCGGATAAACTGTTCAATATGTATCGGTGATCCTCAAATGAAACGGGATCGTCGACTTGCCAACCATGCAATATGAGCAAGCGTCCGTACGAGGAGTCATTGTTCCACGGTGGCTCACCAGCAGAGTCTATCGATAACAGTCACAATGGCCTGTTGGCCATCAATGATCTCCTGTCACCAGAACCACCCCAATCTACAAGCGGGTCTGTCAAGAAGCCTAGGAACTTCATCGCCACTGTAGTATGTTTTTGCCTTGTAATACCGTCAGGTCCATCGTTGACACAAGCATAGGCATGTGAGAATTGCCGCCTCAAGAAGACCAGGTGCGATGAATCGCGCCCGAAATGTGGGCTGTGCAAGACGCTCGGCCTGGAATGCGTCTACAATGAGCGCAAGTCGTCCAAGTAGGTCCCGAAGGAGGATAGCGCCTGGCGGAGGCTTCTTGTTGCTGACACTATTCTAGACGAGATCAGTCGCTTAGTCTGATTATGAGCACTCTCCATCGCCTGGAGACAAAGCTCGAGCACATCTCGTCGGCTGTTCATGATGACATGCAGCCTCTTCACCAGCAGATGCTCCATGCACTCGAGGGCCTGAGAGATGCAGCTACCCCGAGACAGAGTGGCCGCGCCAGTGACAAGCCTGCGTCCTTGTCAAACTCGCAGTCGCAGCATCTCACCCCCGAAATGGGGGAGCTGGATGACTTTGTGTTTGATGAGCAGCCCGATACAACCGACTCCAATGGCCATGTCTCGATCTCTTTCAGTCAACACGGCGTGATCCTCTGGCCTGGGGCTCGAGAAATCTTGCCCCAGAGACTTCTCGAAGCGCATGAACGACTGGGGAGGAACTACGTGATTGACTTGGAGATGAAGCGACCCAATCTGCCTATGTATACGTGTCCCTATCCCCCGCAGGCCGGAGAGGACTGGCTGGAAGCACTGCCCCTTGCCATGATCAAGGGTCTTTCGGACGCATTCTTCGCCACTTTCAATCTGTTCACGCCGGTTATGGACAAGACCTTCTATTTCGCTTTCACACTTGGTGCGGCAATCGAGAGCGAGTTCGGCTACACCATTGAAACCTGCTTGGTACTTAATGTGATGGCCTTGGGTTGTCTGGCTGTCCAGAGCCATCAGGAAGGGGACTATCCTTTGCCAGGCAGTCGAAGTAATCGCTTTGAACCGCCGGAATGGATGGGGGTCATCCACGAGGAGCCGCCAGGCTTAAGGTTCTTCAATGAAGCCCGGAGACGGATTGGATTCCTGATGTGCGACAATGACATTCAGAGCTGTCAATTTTACCTCTTATCTTCGTAAGGATTCGTTTCTCCCCTAGATGAGCGCCGGCTGACCTGATATGGAAGTGTATACTACAGCCAGATACTTCGTCCCATGGATTCCTGGGCCATGATTCACCGCGCTGCTACGTGCTGTTTGTCAATGCTGACCAAGTAAGTCTTCGATTTTCCTTCGCCCTGCGATAGTTTCAGTCAGTAACGGTCGAAGCCATGATGTCAATTTCGACGAGTGGGAAGGCGACATGAAATCGCGGGTATACTGGAACACTCTCATGAACGAAACCATCCTTGTACAGGAATTGCATCTTCCACCCAGTGGCCTTTCACGGCTCGAGGAACTCGTCCCGATTCCTAAATTTATTGGCTTCGAATCTGTCGCCTTCGTGCCGGCCCGCTTCTCGTCCTCTTCGGAAGAAATAGACGACTCTTTCTTCCAATATCATTTTCTCGCGCAGGTCGCCCACCGTATCATCCTCACCCGCATCCGCCATTCACTGTACTTCTACTGTAAGTTTCCGCCCTCTTCCTCCTGCGCTGCCTAAGACCTCTGACACTGTCCTCAGCCGATTCGGGAACCTTCCCCCTCCCGGCCGTCAACGCCGAACTCCGCCACCAACTCGAGCAATGGCGCATCAATCTCCCTCCCGCGCTGCAATTCTCCGACCCTCCACCCAGCACCCCGATGGATCTACACTCTTCCCCGGCCGCTCTCTCC
>JACBAD010001871.1:0-33544 GCA_014281905.1 Aspergillus hiratsukae | reverse complement strand
CGCTGGCGGAGGGAGAGGGGGGAGGAACCGTTATAGGTTCAGTAAGAGCTTCTCCAGCTCATCCTATATGATTCTCTGGGTTAAGCACTGCATCTCAATCGCCCATAAGTGTGTGCAGGCTGTCGGCTTGCCGAGTTTTACAGAGTTTTCAGTTACATAGTTAACACAGGTTAGATTATCTGATATTTTCTATGACCAATGATCTCATGAGGTCATTAAGATGGGAGGTCTTGCTGCTTCGTTCTATGGCTAATTTAAAGTATTCCAGTAACTGTATTAGGGTGCAAGGGTATGTATGCATGAGTAGTTCCTTAACCACTAAGCACAGGGACTCACTGCACCATGTCTCCGAGCCGGGTGATCTTCTTGCCTGGTGGTGGACTTATTCTATGGGTGAGTGTCCCAACCCTAAATCACTCAACATGGATGATGTGCTTCAGCAGTTGCACAAGCGCCATGCATACTGGGGAGATCCCGTTGTGCAAAAGGTCCTCAAGTCCGCGTGTGTCAAGAACATGTATCCAACTTAGACGTCTGAGAGGGGAGACAGTATTCCTGAGACTTTGAATGGCGCTTACAGCCTTGAGAGGGACTTCTTGATTTTGCTTGCCCATGATTCGACACTGGCACGCTTGAGATCATTGCAGAGACGGCAAGCCATGAAACAGCAGCTTTATTCAGGCCTTCAATGATGTTAATACCCGATAAGACAGTCTTATCACTAGGCTCGTAGGAAAAGGACAAGCGTAGTTTTTTCGGAAAGAGTTCTAACCACTCCGAGGATCGGAAAGCATGGCCGGGTTGGAGCAGCTTTGTCGCAAAAGCCCTTGTCCTTCTCCATGTTTGAAACTGTGATTCTGTCCCTGAATGGGGAAACTGGGTTAATGTCTCCAGTCAGATATCTAGATAGCATAGAATTAGAGTGCATATCGACATCAGGAATGATTAATAATTACTTTTCGGTTCCACATAATACACCACTATGACAAGAGTATTGCAGCAACTACTGGTATAGTAGTCACTGCGATGAATGCAAGGGTTCTTCCGCCGTCGTCGAGTAGGGGACGTCCAACCAGGAACAGGTCATACTGCGCAGTCTACTAAACGTTAACAAAGAAGCCCCAAAATGTACTCAGTCTCATCCGTCAAAGTACCTTCCGCGTCTTTCTGGTGCCCGTAATTTCATGATGGGAATGGTGTGCTTGTTCTATATTGTTGAAGGCAAGGAGGTCGAACGTTGCCTCCGTTGCGTCTCCGAGCATGGCAGCTGTCCAGTCAAGGCCGGAATTGAAAAGCCGGTGTACTCCCCTAGGGGTTGTTGACCTTCGTTTACGTCTTGATTGGGTTGATTTCGTTGCGGCCAGAAAACGTTTTGACCTGGGTCGGTTAGGACATATGCTTGATCAGGAGCCTTGACATATGGCTGCAGTTTGCTGTCATAGAGATAAACCGAGCCAGAGTTTATCCCAACATGTTCCAATCCCTCTGGAGTAAAAATTTCTTTGGCCAGTTGTCCGAAAACCCAGGATGCAAATTCAGAGAGGCTTCCATGGACCGGTCTCATGCTTTTAACAACCAAGGTGTCTCCCTCGAAGTAGTATCTCGCCCTGGCCTTGGGTCAGCGATGAGTCTCGGTGATGCGGATACAAAAGAGTCTGGTCGAAAAAGTTCTGTCAAGCGGCCCGTCCATGATGGTGCATTGGTGTTCCGGTCCGGACGGTCCAAGCTTTCTGCCATGCTTGAACTGTTCCTCTGTCCCTGAATGCGGGAACTGTTGGACGTGCTGGGTGGAATACCTAGATAGCACAATATTAGAGTCCATAATCAACATCACCAATGATAATACTTACTTTTTCCTCGTTCGCTGTATACACCAATACGCGAAAAGGACGGCGGCCAGTAGTATCAGTACCATGGCAGCAATGAACAGAATTCCTGAGGACTCTCACTGAGCAGTACCATAAACATTAGCGAACAGAGTTCAATTCTTACTGGGATAGTAAGAACAACGCCCAGACTTACGTAGTCAGCTGCGTCAGGGTGCAGCGGTACAGGATGCCGACTGTCAGTACATATCCGTTGTAGAATGTCGTCGAATTCGTTGCGGTTATAGAAGGGACCGCTCCGCGGATGAGAGGCTACAGATCTCATCCAGGCCGGAATCTTCCTCGTCCGCGGGTCCATCGAGGCCCAGGACAACATGACCGCCGTGTGATCTTGTGGCGCCTGGTGGGCTGGTCATTCCCATTGCTGCAGTGATTGTATTCCTTTAATCATCAGGTGTTCATGCCTGATGGTGGTATAGATCCCTAGATGAGTGGCCTCTCCAGAAGAAGGCTGGATTCCTCCATGGAAGTCAAGGTTATTTAAGTATTGATTAGAATCCAAGTCATTAGCTTGAAAGGGCTTTTCAGCGCAAGTCATCCCTGTCTTGGAGACTATCTCGATAATCTGCTTATGTAGTTCATCCTTGGTGACGAATTGCCAGAGGATTCTTGTCGTCAGAAAATGGGCCTTGGTCACAGAGGCACTGCGCAACCCCTCAGATCCCGAAGAGACGAATTGACTGGAGAAAAGGCTTATCGGTGGTGAATCTTTGATCTTTGATACGGTGATGGGGTATGCCCTTTCGGGCATCCCCAAGCCTCTTCGCCTCAACGGCGACCAGGTTGGTTCCCATTCCGTTCCTGTCTCCCTCGTACCAGGGGGCGAAGTCCACCTTGTCGTTTAGGTTGCGGATGAGCTGAACACCAAGATATGCGAGCGGACTACCAGCGCTGTAGTCGTTGGGACCCCCAGTAGGACTGTCATACGAAGTGAACACACAAACTCTCGGTCCGAATCGGCGGTTATTCTGAGACTTGATGGATCCCAACCAAAGACCGGAATCATGATATGACATCTGCCCTTCGTCAATGATGTAGACTTACCATTCCATACGCATTTTGCACAGCAACCCGCAAATAAAGCCTGACCTTTGCATTCAGGCGACACAATGCAATGTCGGAAAGTCCCTCTTTCCCAGCGCATGACTAGCATGGTTTAACTTGAAGAACACCACGCTGGTACGGAATACCGTTAACTGCCTCGATGCCAGTCCTTACCACATACCTGTTTGATGTTCTTCATTGGATCAGTCTTTGCAACTTGCCGCAGACCCTCGCCACCTGATTATCAACGCGTTCACGGTGACAAAATTGCAAGCGGACTGTATGGAAGGCGAGCGGTTTTTTTAGGCCTCAGCAACGGCGCCACGATAGTCTGGTATGAATATAGACATCAGGAGGGACTTGCTTATCATAGAAACGTGTAGAGAAGGTATCGAGAGAAAGAAGTTTTACTAGACGTGAGATGGTTTCTTCTCTACCTCTCTGTGTCCAAGGAATTCACTCGATACTAAGGAGAATGGCCGCCAGCTCAAGTCCTTTAGCAGTGAATGCGCTGACGTTAATTATTCTCTTCTTACACAGAGTAGCCTACATGAGTCCATCATATATGTCCCAGTAGCTTCCGCTCTTCGTCCACGTAGTCCTCGACTCTCTCCCTTTCGCCATCCTTGAACCGTGGCTGGGGTTGGGCTCTCTCCTGAGGCGTAACTTCAGGCTGCGGCTTATGCTGCTCTTGTTGCGCATATTGCTCTTGTTGCTTCTGTTCGTTGTCATGATGTCCGGGATAGAGCATCCGGTCCATAAATCCGGTGAGGTGGGAGGTATGTGCGTCTTTAACATCAGCGGGGCGTACCGTGAGCCTTGCAGAGAAGGGCTTACTTTCGGACATCTTTTCTGAAGAGATAACAGCTTCCTAGATGATGCTTTTACGTAGAGAACATTGATTAGGGGTCTTTTGAAGGTGGTTGCAGGAGGGAGGCGTTAGTAAGAGTGTAGACGTCATCGACGGGACAGATAATAAATTGAGTTTAGACACGCGCAGGAAACACCGACACAACAATCAATAAACAACACCTTCGCTTCCATTCCACTGAGGCATTATCGAGGGTCCAGATCTCATAGTTCATATCAATTGATCTATTTCCCTCTTCGCGCAATCACGACAATCCCCAACAATGCAAGAAAGACGATGGCCACAATAAACACCAGCGCAACCAGCCGACAACATTCACTCTCTTTATCCCTTCTCTCTCGGCGCTCGAGCTGGCGGTCGCATGTCTCGCAGTGGAAATGTGGCTTTGTAGTGTCGACCTGCGCAAGAGGATTCGAGGAGTCTTGAGGGTGAGACTCGATGTCGTGATGGCTTGCGACGTTTGCATTTTCGTTCAGGTCATTCTGGGCGACAGCAGCGTATTGGTGCTGAGATAGTCAGTTGAAGCCTTTATCTACAAGCGTTATAGAACAACTTACCGTCCTCGAAGATGTGGCTGTGGGTTGATTGATAGATTCCGTGTCGAATAGTTCATGGTAGGCAGGTGCTGCCTCTTCAGAAGCTTTTGGTCGATTCATATTCAACTTTTGTCTGGAGAAGCTTGACTGGATGACAGATTCTGATGTTGTATATCTGAGAGTTTCTTGATGATGGATAGCATGGTGTTGATGGTAATGTCGTAGCCTGGGGCTGACCCTGACTTATTAGCACAGCCATCACGAGGCTGAGCATTGACGCTATGTCCACACTCCACCTATGGGATGAGAAGTTCTCAACTGCTTAAATACGAGGAGGGGTAATTGGAGAGAAGGCCTGGGATGTAAGCACTAACGCCTGCATCAGCCGCAGATGAGCCACCCATCAAACTGACCAATCCAGTCTGTGTGCCACGATGTGGTAAATTCCTATGAAGTACGAGTGACCAGCTAAACAATATTGAAGGCGGTCGTAACAGCGCCTTCATTACCTAGCGGACAAAGGTACATGACCTGCTGCGAGATTACATCTACAAAGGCTGTTGACTGCTCCGATCCTTCGGACGAGGTCCGCCATGCGCCGTCGAGGCTCGCCACAATAAGTTTCTTGTGGCTCGGTGACTCCCATATGTGGTACAAGCTACGCTTGAGGAGCCTGGGAGTACTTCTAGTCTCGGTCCAGCTCTGCGATACAGTCGTCGTCTCAGGCCTAATAGTCGTCCCTGCACCGATGATTGGTGTTTTCGGGACTGCTGAGCTGTGTTGCTTGTCGCGCCAGTGGCTCTCTACCTAGCTTGCTCGGACTGCCCTTGTCCCCCAGCAGAGCCTGAATGCTTACAGAAAAGTCTCGACTGGCGCTGCTCCCGATAGGACGTACAAAGACGGCGACTTTGTCATTCGCTTCCCTGGGTACGAGGAATCCAAAGAACAGGACTGTCCTAAGATGGAGGCATATTACAAGCTACGGCAGAGGAAGATGAAGACCGAGTGATCTTGCGTGCTTGAGATGTACTTGGACGCCGTTGTCACATGTGTGATCCTTTTCGGGTTTGGGTTGGCGTTTTGGCATAGTAGATCGTTCCACACATAGCGAGGTACCATTTCTTTTCATTGCCATGCATATACCTAAAGGCAGGTCCATTTGAGTGTGACTTTGCTGTTCACCAAGTCCACCCTGTGCTATCCTCGTACCAGTCCGGCTTCCGAGATGGCTTGGCCAAATGAAACAGAACGTAGTACTTGTCATGCCACTCTTCGTTTGTATCCGTACGGCCTGCGCGTGAGAAACCTGAGAAATGACTAATTGTTGTCAGCCTATAGTGTTCGCTACTCAACAACGGATAGACCGTACATATTCCGGTGGCCTTGTCATAGATGATCTTCGACATGGTTGACATACGGGGTAGGTAACCGCACTTCCTCAGCTTTCTGATTTTCAAGTCAATTGAGAGCACGTCAGGCAGGGAGTTCTGTAAACCTACGGATAGGCTTCACGAAATCTATCGCGGATTGCTTGGCGTGACTCAAGATCTAGCTTCCAGAATTCTTCTGCGTTTAGAGGCTCCCCGGGGACTTTATCCCAGACCACATAAGTGATATAACCTCCTGGAACAATACTATCTTCGCCTTGCTTTCGCTCTCCGTAAGCAAGGAGGTCAGGGACAACATCGCATTCCAATTCCTTGAGCGCTTTCAAGGTCGTCAACTCAACGTGCGGCTGTTGCTTAGCAGCCTCCTTTCGTCGAATCTGAGGGCTCTGATATAGAGTGCCAATGACAGGAATTTGGAGATAAATCCGCATAAAAGCCTTCTGCTAGGATTTTCCTTGCGATGGCAGAGAAACTTGGCAGCTGCGAACGGAAGTCCAAGGCCATCGCTAACTTCCTCCTGCGTCATCCATTCAGCTCGTTCAGAGAGCTTCTTATCGATCACCCAGGTTTGGCGGGATGGTGAATCGAGCGTGACGTCCGTGCCTTCAAGGCCGCACAGGAACTCGGCAGTTTCGGGACTGTTCATGCTGGCTTGATGAGTTTACAACAGGAGAAGAAGATGAGAATTGTTGATGGAAAGAGAAATGCAAAGCGTAGAGCGTAGGACTCATAGTGAGGTAGAGACATCCACTAAGCCAAATTAGGAAAGCTTTATGCCCTATTTCCTGGTATCAAAAGACAATATTATCCTGCAAAATGCATTTAGTGGTTTCTGCAGGTTCAAGTTACACGAAGAAGGCCTATGAACTACAATCGAGTGTCATATTATAGAGAAGCATAGGAGCATGAGCATCACATATACAAGTATACACTGTCAGCAGATGATATTCGAACGAACCCGCTCGCACCAGTCAAGAGTCCACCAGATGTATCGTGCGATCAAATTCTCCAGCGTGCCTCTCAAGCGCCCACTGACGAATAGCCTCAAAGTCCCGACAAGTGTGCATATTATCCGCCCTCACATTGACCATCTGTTTTTCTTCATTCCATGCCCACACATCGACAGTGATATCGGCTGAACACATCAGGCTCTGACGAATCATCTCAATACAGTGATCAAGATGATCCATGGCATCCTCGTCATTGGGATGATGCATATCAACGCCCCAGAGTACTTTGCGGAGCATATCCTGTCCACGTCAGATTGATTCTGATTCACCTGCTCGACGAGAAAGAATTACCAAACAGTGCAACTGATGGAAAACATCAAGTCCAATAAGATAGTACCCCGAACTGTGCCCCGAACCATAAGGAATTGGGACAGTTTTATTAACCAATTTTGCTGCCTCGCTCGCAGGAATCTTGATCATCGCCGGCGCTGAAGACTCAGTCTAAGCCTAGCAGTGCATCGGGAGAATGACACACCAACATGAATATCATCCCACGCTTTATTGTTCTCTTCCGATGGAAGACCCATGTAGATGGACTTTTGGTCTCCCCAGCCGGAGTTGAAGACGACGTTCTTGTATCTGATGGCGTCTTGCGCGGGAGCTAGGGCTCGTTAGTTGTGTGCGGACTTGCAGAATGATAAGCTGCTTACAATAAACCATATCAGGGATCTCTAGTCCTGCATCCGTCCAGACTGCAAGACCGGCTCCGATAGCAAAGACGAGAAGCGAGACTATAAGGATAGATTGAATGGCGATGATTCTCCTGAGCCGGTGGTGTTCTCTGACACTGGATGGGACTGCGTCATCCAGATGTTCGGATCGCTTTTCATTCAACAGTGCCTCCCTGTCATCGTGGCAGCTGGAAGAAGGAGAATCTAGATAGTTTTCTGGATGCATTTCGATAATCCGCATGAATCATCTTAGGATGAGACATTTGGAGTGGGAGAGCCCCTGGAGTTGGGCAGTATATATCTACATGCCACATAATCAAAGCACAACAGCAAGAAGGACCGTAAGAGACCGCGGAAATAATCTCTGGAGCTCGGACTAGCCATGAAAGGACATCAATAGGAATTTAGTATGATTGGCTTTGTGTTGTGTCTTGGGCTCTTGGCAGACGGCTATTGAGGAATGAGGATTTGAGGATTTCTTTGTTCTAAGTTGGTGGCGGAGGTGTCTCTTCCTTAGGCCTTGGCCCGGTCATTCCATGGTATAGCAACGGCGATCATACTGCTCCAGTGATGAGTGGTACTATATAGGCTGATATTGAGGTATTTACATACAGATTCAGCAAGTAAATAAGCCCTCTTGAGAGAAGTGAGTGTACAAGCCGTAGCATTGATCATAATGTCAACAGACTCTACACCCAACTCCGTGGATCTATTGTGGAGAGGAACATGCCCTATTGTTCAGGAGAAGTGAGTAATAAATGGGTAGTAGTAGTAGTAGACTAGTAGTATTCATACCCATACAGCTGCCCTCTCTAGGGGCTGCTATGCCGGGGGAGTCGTCTTCATGAACCGACGTCCTACTAAGCCTATATACATCAAAAACGCCTTGTAAAAGCAACCAAACTTCAAAAGCAAATGGGTATCTCCACTTCTAGCATTAGCAAAGTCTTTCTGAGCAAACAAAGGTGTTATATCCGTTCCATAGTGTGCAGTTCACGCCAATAAGCAAGATGGTCTGGTACATTCTCAAATGAATGTACCTGTGACTTTCAGGTACGCTGAAGAGGTATCAAATCAGACACACCCATGCGTCAAATCTCTTCCCAATCTCAATGTAAAATACACCTCTAGGTCCCAGATTCGCCCCTTCTTCCAGTGCAATATCTCCCATCCGCAGCCAAGGAGAAGATCCTTTGTCTTATCCCATTTATCGGCAGACTCAGATCCCTTCCACTGGACAGTGAGGGCGTCTTTGCCATACCTTTTGCGATAACCCTCGATAAGATCTGGGACAATACAAAACTCCTTTGGGCTATACCTGACGCCTGCCTGGTCGTACTCCCATTTCAAAGGGGAGGTTTCGGGGCGAAAAGGATTGAAGAAGGGCAGCGGATCATACTCTTGCAAAGGATTGAACAAGGGCAGTGGGTCATACTCTTGCAAGTCAACCTCTGGATACAACAGGCGAGGTACCAGCATGTCTCGGCAGTTAGGCAACAACATTGTCACAAGAATAGGGCCGTCGGAGCAGCTCAGTTCTCGGAAAACCTGCTCTATAGTCGGACTGATGACTTCAAACCAGTCGCTATCATCCTTCAGCCACACAACAAAGGGCCCGCTCCTCGCGCTCACCACACCTCTCAAATTGCAGATCGCCTTATCGGTGAGTCTTTGCTTCTCATCGTAAACTGGTATGTCAAACTAGTCATAGTCGATCTCGAGATGTGTAAGGCGAGATACATTGCGTCTTCCAATCATCTGCAACCATCTGTATAACAGGCCCCAGTCCCTCTAGCCCTCTCTGGCATGGAACCGGAATGTGTTTTCACTGAAGAATACTCCGGCTGCTTCTCGATGGATGGTACTGTTGCAAAGAAACAAGGGCAGTGCTGGGCAAGGGAGGTTTCGTGTTTCAAAGACGACTAGAAACCGTTCACATCCAGGCGCGGTTACACCTTTGCGCTTGAGTTTCTTGATGGGATTGACAATATCTCCCTCTCGTTCTTTGGAGTTCAAAGGCTTCTTATTTCCGTGGTTGAGGATGTATCTTTTATAGATCCAGATATAGTGGCTTTTCGAGATAAGTAAGTGTCTGTAGATTAGGAGGCGGATCTCAGGAGGAAGAAACAGGAAACTCTTCGGGTTATTGACTGATTCCATGTTGCTTGAATGAGTGAGGTTCTGTTTGAGCAGTGTTGATGCGAAATACTTCCCCAACATTTCCCCACACGACCTCTTGTCCTCAGGCAGCAACGACATACAGTTGTGTAATTCTGACCGCTACACCTTGTCCCGACAGCCAGCAAAGTTTGCACAGCCCTGTATCAGACTTTAAGCCCTAATACTTATGGTTCTATGGTATGAAAAGAATCTATACCGAGTCCGTATTTGGAACATTGAGTGAACGGCCATATAGACTGGCCACTCTATAATGATATTTTCACATCACCTCTTTTCCTCATCCTCTATCTAGCATTGCATTATAGGTTCTGTGTCGCGTAATAATAGCCTACGCATCAATATCATTCTGCCAGCAGTGGGTAAAAGGAAGCTAAACCAAAACCAAAGGACTAGGTAGTCTCTGCTTAAGCAAGAAGCTGTGCCTTTATAACTGCATTATTACTTTCATCAAGCTATGAAGGAACCTTGCGCAAGACACTTTCATCATTGCATTAACATGAGGAATTTCCCTGATAGAAACAACAGGCGGTTTTCTAATTTCTTAATTGTGCTAAATAAGTGAGAGGCAGACTGACCTCATGGTGGTAGGGGGAATGAGAGACATGGAGCGTTGAATACCAGGAGCAGTATAAGGACAGTTTCACGTCTTGTGGCCTCTAAATTGATCAATGTATCATCCATAGACTTCTACTTCTAATCGCTCTAGAATCTATATAATCAATGCAATCGATCACGCGCTAATGCTTCATATCTTCCCTTTGCCAATGCGTACACTGTTTCCAACCGCGGCATGCTCACTGCATGTTTCCGAGCCAGCCTCACCGTGTTCCCAACAATCGCTTCGACTTCAAATAAGCGAGCCTGCTTGACATCCTGCAGCATACTGGGATCGCGTCCAGTTCCTTCTTTCGCCCGACGTGTCGCTATTTGAAGCCGCACCCTCGCCGCCTCCTCATCTACACCGGGGATCCCCACCTCCTTCGCCAATGTAACGATTTCGATCATAATCCCCCAGACGAGTTCAAATGCGAATGGCTCAGAAGTGAGGAGAAAGTCACCATCCGAGCACAAGCTCAGCGCGCAGATAGGATTCCACGAGGTGTTGATGAGCAACTTGGTCCACCGCGCAATCTGGATGTCGTCGTAAAGTCTGGCCTCGCCGCCGCCTTGATTCATGAGGTCGACGAGCTTGCTGGCCGCTGCTTTATGAGGAGCGGGTGCGTTAGCGGGATAAGTTCCCAGTTCCAGCAGGTTCAGCATTTCTGGGTAGTCGATGACGCCGGGACTAGTCTGCGTGGTTGGGAGGTAGATGACACCGCTGAGGATTGGGTTTTCCGGGAATTCGTCTGCAATGGCCTTCTCAATCTCTATACCATTCTGAGCTAGGACGATGGCAGTCTCTGGACGGCCGATAAGGGCCGGTCTGATCAGATCTGCTAGTGACGGCTTACTGCCGGGGAAGCATTTCGCGGTCACCATGACATAGTCGTATACTGTGTCCTTGGGACATTCAGCGACACTACGAACGATGTGATCCGGATGATATGTGACATTGCCGAATCGGACGCTTGTCAGTGTAAATCCCTTCTCCTTGACGAACTCGTAGTTGGACCGACACACGGCTGTCACAGTGCATCCCGCGCGTTGCAGTTGGAGTAAATGAATGGCGCCAACGCTGCCGACCCCAAACAGGAGAATATGAGGTTTCGGCCCCATGGCTAAGGCGACGATGACAAATTGTGCCCTGGTATGGTTGGATGTCGATCAATGCTCATCGATGTTCAGGTTTTTAAAGTCGGTGAGTCAATATTTTTCCCGTTCTTGGTGGGACCGTGGGGTTGTTTATCTCGGGCGTCTCGGCTCAACACCGGCTTTGCCTTCTCCTCCTCCTTTTCCTCCGAAATGCCACATAACCATGTCTTTTCAAGCCCTTCCTCCCGAGATTATTTCCTTGGTTATTCGCTTTCTTGCTGACGTCCATCCACTCAGCATCTTTCGCCTGCTCCGAGTTAACAAGCGATGCTTCACCTTAGCTCTGCCAGTAGCAAAGTCGCTCGTATTCCACACAGTCCGCTTGCAATTCTCTCGCCGTCAACGCGTTGATAATCAGGTGGCGACAGTATGCGCCAAATTGCAAAAGGCTGATGCCTTTCCATATGTCAGGCTGCTGATCACTGAGGGCTTTTTCATGGACGAAAACCCTCCATCTGATTATGATGACGAGTGGTTTCCACCCCCAGTCTCACGTTTCTCACCGTTAAATCGCGATCCGCGCGATTCATATGAGTTTGAAGAGGAGCTCGAATCCCGTAATACAATTTGGCGCGACACAGACATTGACTATGAATGCTGGGAAGGTGTGGCGGGGTTGATTAAGAGACTTCCTGCCCTTGACGACCTTCACCATTTGCACTACGAACAGTTTCCCCCTTGCCTGCTTCAGGCATTGCATCAATACAGACCCGAATGTAGACTGCATTTGCATTCATTTGTGCTTTGGAGTGTATGGGAGCCTACAGTTGAGGAACATGAATATTGCCTAGTCACCTCGCCGTCTCTGTATAGTATCACTCCGTACTATGACACATCGACACCAGAAGGTGTTTGGCAGAAGCGAAGCTTCGTGTGCATCCTGGGCCTCGCCCCGAATTTGAAGGTGATATATCCAAGAGCGGATGATCCTACGTATCATGCGTCGGGAGCTGGAATGACGAAATTGATGCAAAAACCAGGCGCCGAAAATCCAGCCGCAATAGAACGTCTCCGGGTCAAACACTCCTACTCCCCCATGCTTGCCGCTGCACTGGAGGAATGGGCTCCGTACATTGATTTCTCCACAGTGCAGATTCTTGATCTGGGATCATCCATCCAGGGAGAAGCTCTCGCAGCCTGGGCAGATCGTCTTCACTTTCCGGCCCTTCGAACGCTGCGCTTGTTCCTTGGTGCCAAACGGGGCGGATCTGAACAAGAGCCTGAGTTTTACCCGCACGCGGCGAGATTTCTCCAGACTCTGCCGCCGCTGTCAGAGATACACCTCGAAGCATGGCACTCAGGGCTTCCGATAGGGACGTTGGCGAAACGCCATGGACCACGTTTGCGCAAGCTGTCTGTGGTTGGTGTGCCTTGGCAATGCGTCACCAAGGACGATATCCTCCAACTTGGCAGATACTGTCCTCAACTGGAGAAGATGACCATCCCGATCCGTCGTACCCAAGGAGATGCCCAGGAAGTTGCTCTCTACAAAGCCCTGGGCACCATTAGAAACCTGAAGTTCCTCGATCTGGTATTAGATGTATCTGATCCGACCTTGGACGACGAGCACGCCTCCGTCGATCCGCATTGGGATGACTTTGACAATCAGCCCGCCAACGTAGATCTAGGCGGCGTTAACCCAACCCGCAACGGCCACCTCCGGAGGCTTCTGATCAATACCCTTATTGACAAACAACTTGCGTCCTCGATCTTCGAGGTTATCTCCGCCGCAAAGCCCCAACACGCCCCATGTGGGCTACTTGAACGGTTATCACTCTCAGTGCAAGGTCAGACTCGTCCGGCCCACCTTGCGCATTGCGAGTTCTCCCACTTTGTCAGGCTCCTGTCCACAGAGTGGACCATTGAACGCGACATCCGCTACGAGCACCGGGAGCGATTCGAAGCGCGACCCACTCTGGTTTCTATGTTGCAGTGCAGCAATGTTGTGCATCCGTGGCTTGCTGAGGTGCTTTTCCGGATTTGGCCTATCGCGCAGCTTCAAAACGGAAAGGCAGATGAAATGAGGCGTTGGGACTGGACCGGTTGGCGAAGTTTTCCCCTAGCTGTGCATGAAGACGCAACAGAAACAAAAGTTGAGCCAAGTGCATAGACGCTCTCCTCATGTAGCTTAGATGGAACAGTAGTCTACTATTGAAGGGATCCTAGGCTGGTCCGTGATTCGGATCCAATGCTCGCCAGTCACGTTTGGGCAGGAGGAATACGATATACATGTTACGCTGCCAGGACGAGGTGCTTAAACCAATAAGAATTTTGTTTCTATAAGATATACCAATCCCACACGCTACAGTACGACTCTCTTCCACATCACACTGTTCACACATCTCCCAGCCCTACAAAGCCTTAGCGCGGAATCAATTGCATCAATGTATCCAGATTATTTCGAAATCTGAGCCCAATGAAATACACTTTTTGTTGAACAAACACAAGGCATTGCAGCAGATTGGTTCTAACCAATGAGATGTTAGCACTGTGTCTTTGTATACCTGAGACATTCACACCTTCATGCTGCAAACGCAGTTGTGAATGGAAACAGAATTCCTCCCCAATCTGCTTATAATTCTTCTCTTCTAACCCTCCTCTCTGACTTCTCTATCTACCTTCTCACTCCCTCTCCCACTCTTTACAAGCAACTTTTTCTACTCTCTCTGTCATTATTGCTCGTCGTTCCATCTGTTTCCTCTTACCTTCGGTGGCTAGCGGGCGTATCTAAATGTATGTTTTCACCCTGGCCGAACCCGATCCAGAACCGATACCTGGCCTGACACCAACATTGGGTAGATGGGGAGCGATTCGAACACGTCACCGTGCAACATCGATGGCGTTGGACAATCGTAAGTTCGTCGACAGCATTGAGGGCAGTGGTGCGGCAATGACAGCGGTACTGCAGTTTGGGGACACGGCGCAGCTCTGGGACCTGTATTTCAAGGATTCAGACGTGCGGGAGGTGTTGGAACAGTCCTTTGGGTGAGAAGACCCGGTTATGCAATGTCTCCGGGTCTACATTTCTGATGGAGGGCGGAATAAGGCCAGCCCGCCGTCGCGAACCTCGAGTACAGACCAAAGAGGAATCAGACGAGAGGAGTGAGACAATAAAAAGCTCAAGTGCATCAGAACACCTGCAGAGCTGTCCTTTCTAGGACCAGGACGTGAACCAAGACAGTTTTACGTCCCAAACAGCCCGCGGGAACATCCGCGAAGAACAACATACTATCATGGCAAGAACGAATGTCCGCTGAGGTCGTCCAGGATGAATACAGCAGCTACGACCTACTCCACGGCTGGAAGCTCCTCGCCTTGTTTTGGAAAGAGGTCTCCAGTAAAAAGGTGAATGGAGGAGTCCTCTCCGAAAGCCACTCTACATTGATGTCAGAGAGCGCGTGGATGGTGCAGCGGAGAGACTTCAACAAAGATTCAGAGCATCTACTCAAAAGACAATGTTAGCATCTTCTTCTTTATCTTGTTCTTAGTGGCCCTTTTCAAGTGACACATCTGTTACGACGCCATGCGCGCCTCCGGCTGCCCATGTTGTGGGCAGCCCCTCGAACCACTGTCTAACTATCCTGTCAAGAAGGGCCGCGAGCTGCGAAACCCATTCGTCCCGACAAACTACCAAGCCGAGGGTGCGAGAATGTGTCGGAATTTCGTCGCGGTCGAGAAGGTAGGCTGGGTCTTGAATGAATGCAGAATGGCCGACAGCCGATGGGAGCTGGTGAGGTAGAATGCATCTACCAACCCGCCATGGGTATAGACCGCTTCGAGGCTATGCCCATAATCCGGGAAAGCGTTAACACCAACGTGCCCGACATACCAAGCCACATGGACTTCCTGGCCAGCACGACGGCCACCGAGGATGAGTCGGACTCTGCGGGGGATCCCTGCGCCTTGGCAAAGAGGCAGCAGGATTGGGACAAAGTCTGGAGTCTCTGGACATAGTCGGACAGGGGGCAAAGGCCACCAGAACTGCGCCGTGTCGTCCAGCTCCAGTCACCGTTAGATCGCGATCCGCGAGATTTGTATGAGTTTGAAGAGGAGCTCGACGGGACAGGATGGGACCTATGTCGCCGCGACAGAGACGACTATGAATGCTGGGAAAGTGCCCGGGTTATGAAAGTGCATGCCAGTCGCTTGGGCTGGACCCTCTGCACCCAGCTCTTGACACGGGCCATCCGACAGTTGTGCTTGTAGTGGGCGATTCTGAATCAGCACAGAAGCTGAGGATCGACGCACGAGGATGGCTCGAATTCAGGGAGACGACTGCTGAGAGGTCCTGTTGTGAACTACCATAACGAACCGTACCCGTTACTCGCACGCTTACCATATCTCCGCTGCAACCCAGTTATAAATCCTTGCTCTTATCGACCAGCTAAAGCGCCGCATCCACGAAGCCAATGCCATTGCTCTGTTCGCTGCCCTCGGTCTGCCTCATAATGCGCACATGACTCATCTTGCTGCCCTGGATCTATAGTTGCATCACGATTGACCTCAGTGAAGAAGATGATCTCACTATCAATGTTTGGAGGCTGTGCAGACGGGTCTATCCTTTCCACTACGACTCCCCTCCCCCGCCAGTGTGATGCAACACATCGAGATCCGGGGTCCGAGATAACATGGTTAGAACATAGATCAGAACACAATGCCATCCCTACGGACGAGATTCAGTTAGATTCCGCGATGTTGTTGGTCGCCGCGCTACTACCGATCTCGAGCAAGGCATCGTCACAGATAGGAATCTTCTTATGACATTCGATTCTGGCGTCGTCAAGGCGTTGATAATCAGGTGGCGACGGTCTGCGCCAAATTAGAAAAGGCTGATACCTTTCCTTATGACAGGCAGCTGAGCATCAAGGGCTTTTTCTTAATCGAATCCATCTATCTGATTATAATGACGAGTGGTTTCCACCCCAAGTATCACGTTTCTCACCGTCAAATCGCGATCCGGAAGATTTATACGGCGTCTGGAAGGCTGATAGTGGCTTCGCTTTTAACAATCTGCCTTTGTCGCAGGTGTTAGACGGTGCTTTTGAGAATGAGAGACGAGTCGCGCATTGAGTTGGTCGCGTCTAGTTCTGCGGCAGACCAGCGACTGCTCATCGGGGATTGCTATGGCATAGGGAAGTTCCTTGATCGCAACCCTCGTCCGAATCTCCACCACGTGCAAACATCTTGCTTTGCTGAAAATTATGCAGTCGGCGCCAGGTGCGACGCTTACATCGACGTGACGCCCAAGGCCATTGGCAAGTTCTTGTCCGAGCGTATTCGCGCATACTATCGCCAGCACCAGCCGCCTCGACGAGAGGAAGCTTTCACTGACCTTCCCACTTCATATACCTCCATGGCGTCCTCGTGCCCCGTTTCTGGACCTGGATGTGGATTCTCCACGGCAACGTAACCGAACGCGGAGACGTTGGTGGGGGTCCTGGAAAGAGTTCTCTTATTAGGTCTTGGACCTGGAACGGTTGGCGAAGTTTTCCTCTGGCTGTAGATAAAGGCGCAATAGGATTAAAAGTTAAGGCAAGCGTATAGATGCTTTTCTAGGAGTTTATATCATAGAACAGTAGTCGACAATCAAAGGGATCTAAAGGCCTAGTCTGTAGGTCGGATCCAATGCTCACCAGTCACTCTTTGTCAAGGCTGTCTGGGCGTGAGGTGTAGATTGTGACTCCTCTCGCAATAGGCAAAGTAATAAAGGATATCTTTTCTATAACATATGTCAATGCACAAAGCTACAGCGCGATTTTCTTCCGCATCGCACATCGCTTGCCCCTATCATGGCCACAGCGCGCCTGCTCCTCCAACTCCCGTTGATGTCCCTCCCCAGCAATGTCCACATCCACCTCCTCAAACCCCATCCTCGCATAGAACCGTCCATTAAATTTCACATCCCGATACGTCGTGAGAGAAACATACTCATATCCTCTCTCTCTCGCCCGCCCTTCCACCTTCTCAAGCATCATCCGCGCGATACCCCTCCTCTGCCAGTCCTTATGGACATCCATCTCGGCGATGTACAACATCCCGTCTAGATCTTGCACGGCGATGAAGCCTACTGCTGTGTTGTCCGAGGTAACTGCGACCCATATATTCTGCTGCGCTATCATTGGGCGCAGGGTTGCCGGGTCAAAGGGTGAGGAGTTGGCGATCCAGGCGAGATTCACGGTGCGGAACAGCTGCGCGGCGGATGTTTCGATGGTGTTTAGCCTTGGGATCTCTTCTTCGAGGGCGAGGCGGATTGAGATTTCGTCCTTCGGGGGAGGAGTTGTCATTGTGAGTGTGGTGTTTTGCTTGACGGATACTGCAATTAGTATCATCAGCAGGATAACGAAAGAAGGAAATAGAGCTTGTTATATAGCTTCAGGTACCCACTGGGTGATCCCGGTTAGACAAGGCAGCTTACTTCGAGAACCGCCAATCAAATACGAGCATAAGCCAGTTCTAGGCAGTTCGAGTCATACTCCTAGATTCTTACAATACGAATCGCAATCCTCGAATCTGGCCTTTAACCGGTACGCCTTGGTAGTCAAAGTGTGAATCCGCGCTGGAGTCATCGCAGCCCTGAAGTCATACGCTCTGTAGTCTGCAGCCCGATCAATCAGTGAATACTCAATAATATGTACCTGCTTGAATAGACCGGCTCAGACCAACCCTATATTTAATGGATTCACGCCGTCCCTGCTACCGCTAGAAATTCAGCGCTATTAACGCAACGCGGCTTTATAATGGCAGTCTATCTTGCGTCATTATACATACAATAGCCGGGGTAAGATAGAGGATCAGTGGAACACCCTGTTCGGAGGAAGGTAGGGCAAGTATCATCTAACATAGCTGCTGACCACACAATTCTTGGAAAGATTCTCGAACCATAGACTCCCACAATCACCTTTTGAAATGAAGATATGTAATGAAAAGAGAAGCAGAAGTCGCAAACCACGCCGCTAACGTGAAGGCCGCGGAGACGTCATGCGAAGCAAGCGAGTATATGAGCCCCAACACTGCACTTGAGATCATCACTAAGAAGGCGAGCCATGCAACAGCAGCTTTGTTCAAGCCTTCAATGATATTAATACCCCATAAGACAGTCTTGTTACTAGGCTCGTCTGAAAAAGACAAGCGTAATTTCTTCGGAAAGAATTCTAGCCACTCCGCGTTTCGGAAGGCATGTCCTGGTTCAAGAAGCTTTGTTGCAAAAGCTTTACTTATAGCCCACTCCTCGACCTCAGTGGGACATGGAGAGTAGTGCCAATTCTTTAAACGGACTTCCTGCTCGGGAGGAAGGGATGGGGCCCTTATATTAAATGGTGTGGGGACTTCACCAAGAGGCATCAATTTGAACTGCAGAATGATGATTAGAATCTATGACTTAAGAGGGTAAGAGCGCCGGTGGGTTTTACTGCCGTTTGATAGATGCTAGACAACTTACAGATACAAAGTTTATCTTCTCTGGTTTGTAGAGGTGCAAGTCACCCAAGCACCAGGAGAGCCAAGAAGGTAGCAATGGTACCTTGGAAAACCATGATTCTTGTCTTCTAATAGCACGATAAACGAGGCGAAGATTGTCAAAGAGATTTTGATCAGTTGCGAAGAACGTCACGTCGATTTGCTTGAGAATCTCGGATTTATTTGTGCTGAAACAAACAAGAAGATATTTCCGGTCCCTCTGGCGGATATGGTCCGGTATTATTGCTGACACAGTCCGACCAGGATGATCATGTGGCTTGTTAGGGGACTGGTTAGAGGAGCTGCCCACAATATGGGCAGCCGGGGGCGCGCGCGGCGTCGTAACAGACGTGCCACTTGAAGAGGGCCCTTGAGAAGGAGAAGGAGAAGAAGAGCAAGAAGAAGAGGAGGAGGAGGAAAAAGAAGCTAACGTTGTCTTTTGAGCAGATGCTCTGAATCTTTCTTGCAGTCGCTCTGCTGCACCAGCCACGCTCTCTCTGACATCAATGTAGAGAGCCTTTCCGAGAGGACTCCTCCATGTTATGCGTTTGAAGCCTTCTGGAGGCTTTGGCCAGAACATGGATTCCAACAAGGCAGGAAGTTCTGATACAAGCCGGCTCAGAAAGCTCGGCTTCATCAGTTCAGATCTGGTCTGGTTTGCTTCCAGCCATTTCCGTAATTCGCCTACCAAAGTGTTGAATGCCTTGGATACAACCATAAAGTGTTCAACCTCCTGGAGCGTGACTGGAAGGTCGCTCTCGGGCTCTGATTGATCCGAATCGCTGTCAGATACTGGCTCCTTTGGGTGATCAGCGCTCTTTTGGACCAAATCAGACGATGTCTGACGATTGGCCGGCAATGACTCAAGAAGCTTGTTAATTCCTCTGCGATTTGAGACAAAATCATACTTTATTTCTTTCACCATTGCCCTGGTAAGCTGTATTGTGACTCGCCGTGCAGCTCCCTGAACAAACTTTGCGACTTCAGTTTGGATGACACTGGAAGCCTCCGATTCCAAATCTCGCCCGTAATGAGAAATTAAGCCTTTCAGCTTTTTTCTTAATTTGCTAATATCGTAATTTGCAACCGCGGTCTCAAAAAGCGGACTCAAAGTTTCGTTTTTGAGGAGCAGATATGCTATCTCCAACGCAGGATTTGCGGCCTGACTTGACGAGGACTGTGAAGAAGCTATCGAGTCATCCGAGAAGATGCTTTCAACGTCGCTTTCGTCGCTGATAGATGCTTCCTCTCTCGCGGGAAATTTGGCGCTGACTAGCTGATTTCTCATGTTCGTGGGAAGCTCACCACCATTCCGTGCTAGCTCTTGAAGAAGTGCCTGGCGAAGTGAGATGTTTTGCACGGCGGAATCTGGCGAGCCAGTATGAACGTCTAGAAGATTTGCTAGCTGATAGCGGGTTTGAAGGCTGCCGTCCAGGCCAAGTAAGTTGAGAAGATCGACTATTGACTCCCGCCAACGTGGTCCCAGCCGCTTTTGGTGGGCAAGACTTTCAAGTGCAACTTCGGCTTGTTGGATTTCGAGGAGGGTCTTGTATTGGACTGAGGTATAGGTAAGCGAGTCCACTATTGTCATGTCTTCCTTGTCTTCAGGAATGATTTCCTCTGCGAACCGGGCTGATATTGCCGCTGTAGAATCTTGCCAGACTCGGTTTCCGTGAGACTGTGTATATTCATGTACTCCATCCACCGTTGTACTTTGCATGTCATCCGGAGAAAGGCGGGAGATGACCTCTTTTGCAAAACAAGCGGCTGTTGCTGCCGCATACCCTTGCCAATGCTTATGTTTGTGCGAGTCTGCATAGTCACATATCCCGCGAATGACCAAACAAGGAAAGCTGTCCATCAAGCCGGCTGCTTCCATGTCAAAGCAGAGCACTTGGTGTTGTCGTGCGAACTCGTCTCGAAGTAGGCCATGCTTCATGATCTGGTTTCCTGATGCAATGCGTCCATAATGTACATGTGGCCCGTGAGGAGGTCTTGGGGGTCGATTGATTAGTCGGTCGCGAGAACAATTGGAACAATCTAATGAGCCCTGCACATGTTCATATGAAGCATCGAAAAGTAGGTCTTTCTCACTTCCTGGATAGCCAAGGATATCATTCAACCGCGGATGTCTCGTCAACGGGTTGCTCAAGGTCTCAAGGAGTGGACTGCCACCAAATAAAGCATCGCTTTCAAGGGTGCGCACCGCGTTGAGGAGGGTTATTGGTGGTTGTGTGGTTATGAAACGCACAGGAGCGCCATGCTTGCCCAGATCGTATTGGAATAGGCTGCTCTTTCCATTGTCAGAAAGCCCGACCACAACGTCTCCTAATCGAATATCGGCTTCTTCGCTGGGCGCACCACTTCCGATTCCTACCAGTAGAGCAAACTGAATTCTAGGGAACGAAGATAACAGTTGCGCGGCCACGGTAGCTACTGACGTCGTTCCATAAACGCCAGCAGGCAGAGTTGCGATAACTACCCTGTAACCCGAGATTTTCCCAAGCATGTAATGATTCTGGTCAGCATATGGCTGCGGGAGGCTCTCGTGCACCTCATCTAGCAAGGCAACCGCGGCCGTCTTCTCCACGGGCAGAGCGCAGATCCATGCGACGATGTAATCATTGTGGCAAAAGCGCTGCGACATTTCGTTGAATAGCTGGTTGGGCGGGCGACAAGTCGGCAAGAGTTGATTTCGAAAGCTTAAGGAGGATAGCGAGACTTCAACGACAATCGATGATCCGAGAGAGGTGAAGACAGCCAATATATCGCCCTGCGCTGAAGACGCTGGTCGTTCACATGAGATGTAGGCTGTCTTCTGGAAGATATCGAAATGGACAAGATAAAGAAGGATTTGAAAAGCAACGTGGTGCGCGAAGGCTTCAAGCAATATTAATAGCTGAAAGTGGCGGAGGCTGAGGAAGTCCTTCAAATAGGCGCTTAGATACAGTAGCCAATGCCAGGCTTGCCAGCTTGTATCAGCACGCCAACCTGGCGCTACGAGGAGGCCCAGTGCTGACTGCATATATGCGCCCGTACTTTTCCCGATAGAGTAACATATTGTTTACAAACTCTGTTGAATGATGAAGAGAATCCAATCGTCGTGTTACGAGTCAGAGTGCCCCTGAGTCTTCGTTCGATAAAAGCGATTTCATATCATTTCTATCTTTTCGAGCAAAGACCAGTATATCAATACAGCCATTGAGAAGAGCTAGGCAATAGATTGGTCTCGGTTTGCGTTCATGAATAGGTGAAGTCATTTGTCCCATAGAAAATCAACAATCAAGCCCACGAGAGCCGCTGAATATCCTCCGGAATCTGCCATCCATGCACCAAGCATGCCCTCTTGTACGCTTCAACCGCCTCGCCAACCGAATAATCCGTGCGAGACCGATGGAGCGCCAACCGTGCAGGACGAGGTTCGGTGTTCGTGATTGCCATCCGGACCTGCAGCAACACGCTCTCGATAGACGCCGTTGGGAGCCAGCCTGAATTGGTCAAGAGTTCCATACACATGGCCCCGCCAGCGGTAACGTGCCCACCGCCGCCATTGGCAAACTCCAGGAACCGCGGCCGGATCACGCGGACAAATGGGGGAGACATGGGGAAGCCTGGAGGGAAGCGGAGTTCGAGCACGACGCTTTTCATCTTCGCTTGCTTGAGGTCTTTTGCGAGCGGGTGTTTTGGGTCGAAGCTGTGCAGCTCCACGGTCCACTGGTATACGGTGGTTATGAAATTGGGGTCGATGTACCAGCCCAGGTCGTGAAGAGGCTCTCGAGCTTGAACTTTGAGAGTGGCTCGGAGATGTTGCTGTAGAACCTTGGTCGCTTGTGTGGTTGCGTACTGGGGGGGTGTGAGCAAGGGAAGTGATTCCTTTTTGAGACTTCCAGGTTCGAAGTCACTTTTCACGCCGGTCTTGGACGGCTTGACTGTCGGAGACTCCTCAACCTCGCCCTCGTCTTCTGAGAGCAGGATCTGAAGATCGTCGAACGCCGTGGCCACACTAACAGCGTCATCTTCTTTTGAGAACATGTTTGTCGAGGCGTCAAGCGCAGGCATCTTATCTACTCCCCGCTTTCGCTTCTTTCCTCCACGACCAGAAGAGGGGGACTTGCCAATGTCAGAATCGGTTTGGCTAAGAACACCCAAGCTATGTCTTCGCTGGCTGTTGAGAGCAGAGATCGGAATGTAGATCGGAGTTGCGTCCGGCCCCCTGGCTGTATACTTCGGATCTTGTGTGTACATGGCCGATGATTTTGCTTTCCCTGGATGAACAGCGCTGGGCCCTGCATCTTGGGTATGGCATTTGACGAAGAGATATCTCGGCTGTATCCAGTCCAGCTGACTAACCACGTAATACGGGCTGGTGCGTGTGAAATGACCCGGCGCGTTGACCAGTTCATTTAGTGAGATCAGCGCACTGATCTTCAAATTGCTCTGAGGCCAGTCGTAGCTGCATCCGGACGTGTAAATCGACGTGTAACCGATGGATGTATGGAAGTCATTAGCCAGGTAAACCCCATCCCCATAGGAGCGGCCGTGTGCAACCTCTTTGAAGTGGAGGCCTTCTCTGAGAATACTGTGCCAGTTGTACACTGGACTACCGTGCCAGGCAAAGATGGTCGGGTTCTGGGTAGTCGCAGGCTTCGCAGCGTTGGCGGCGACCGCGGCTCTGAACCGCTGCTCTTTGTCTGGCGCCCCTTGGACAAGCCGAAACTGCTTGTATGACTCCATTCCAGTCACTCGATCATCAGAGTGCGTGTCCTCCATGATAAAGGAGCGGTTTGACGCCACGACCCAACGCAGGGCGTCAAGTGCTGCCGGGGAAATGACATCCTTCCAGGCAGCCAGCTTTTGTTTATCGGAGTCCGCAAGGAAGGCTTTCATCTTATCAACACTGGGGAGGGTATCGAGGAGCACTCTGACCGCAGTTCTTTTATCATCGACGTCAAGGTCATCGAAATTCCTCTCATAAAGTATGAATTTGACGACATATGACGGGCCAGGCAGAAGTTCGGATGCTGAGAGCTGCTGCCCCTTCACAACCGGGGACGAGAGCTGCACCTCACCAGTACCAGCATCAATGGCCTGTACACGACAATGCCAGGGCCCTTCATTTAGATCCGTTTCAGTCTGAAAAATGACCACCCAGTCTCCGTGTTTGAGACGCGGGTGCGGGGGCTTATCCAGGCGAGAAGCCATTGTTGCAGGGATCAGGTGACCACTATAACAGGTTGGAACCTGAGAAGAACTTTTGCCCTTTGCCTTTGTCAGATGGCCTTCGATCTCGTCCAACTTCAGGTTAAGCACCCCTGGGGGTGGGACTTTGAGACCTAGGCCTGTGGGAAAATCCGTGAGCCGACCGGCCCCTGCCCGAGCATATGTCAAACTGATGAGCAGATCAACAACGCTCGGTTGGTATTGAATCTCATGTTCCAGGCTTGGACCCATGCCGAGCGCCATGTACTGGAACAAACACAGACCGTTGGAGCAAACGTAAGGTTTGATTGCTTCAAAACTTTCGCGGATTTTGCAATGGCAGACCAGGCAGAATTCGGTGCACTTGACAAAATGACGAAGAGTAAACTGCATGGCTATCAGTGGTAGAGATAGTCTATCAGGGCCATGGCCTTGATCTATATGGTCAACGTGGAATAGGGCCGGTGTGGAGGCACTCCAGGTGTCTGGCTCGAAATAGTCGTCTGGTAGAGCGCCATTTTCCGCCTTCCTGCCTTGATTTCGTTGAATGTAAAGCTCCGCTCCGGTCCATGACAGGCCTAGATGATGCCGCAGTTCCATAATACGGAGAAATCTCTCGTTCAGTAGTGAATTTAGCGGTTGCTCGATGAAGAGTGGTCTCAATCGTTGAGCGGTTCCTGTTAGGCCTTCTTCGGACAGTGGGGTATCCCGCTGAAACGCTCGCGTGGCCTCCTCGACACTTGGCTTGTAAGAATCGCATAATCCAACGTGGAACTGGACCGCAGAGTACTTTGTGTCCCCGAGGGCCAGCAGTTTCGGGAAATGCACATAGGACCCTGGATAACGAATGAGCAGAACCAGGTATTCCGAAGAACGAACATTCCATGCTTTCATGGCCTCCTCTGAGATGCCTAGTCTACCGATACGGCAGGAGACTGACACAATTATAGCGCCTGTCAGTGTTCCCAGATAACCCACCTTAAGACCAGCGGTTTTCACAGCGCGAAGGTCGCGGCGCAGGGACCTCAATACATCCTTTTCGTCTGTCACCAAAACAAAAGCCGGTTCATTTTCCAAGTCCCAATCGTAGCCGTCGTTGTCATCGTCGTCAAAGTCTGTCTCGTCAGCCCCACATCCAATCTCATCGTCGTCGTCGGCTTCGATATCGGGTCGTCCCAGCGCATCTTGAATGAGCTCGTCGATGTATGTGAGAAAATCCCCAAGTGAAACCCCTGAAAACCTGGATGGAGCCTTGTCTAGAACTGTAGCAACACTTGAAGGAGGATCTTCGGACGTGGTGAACACAAAGTACGTGTGGCTTTCGGGGTAGTCTTGTGTATCTGTCGAGATGTCAGTTGGTTCCGGTTGCGTGCACGTGCGGGAGAAGATAGAAGACTCACCTGATACTATGGCTTGGAAATCAATACTAGTGCCTGTTGAGGCATCGGCAAACGTAAAAGTGATAGAGCCATCATGATCTCCTGCTCTGACACCGCTCAGATGGGGAAACCTGCTTGGTGTTTTTGCACCAATCAGGTCTCGTTGGAAGTCTTTGCGAGGCATGATATCTCCTGGCAGAAGGGAAGTATGTCGTTATATGCCGCTGATTTGATCAAGATGATGGAAAGTCGCGGTTGACGTTGGATGTGGCAGGAATGATAGAGAGAAAGGTGTGAGAAAGGTGAGTGAAAGAACCATAGGCGAGGCTGGAGAGATTGTTCGTCCAGGCAGCCAGGCTGCAGTGGTCATGGATAGGTATCTAGTTTCTCTCAGTGCACAACCATGGTTTAGCCATTTCTATCACCAAGTGTCCTACTTCTGCGCAGTGAAGACGCTGGTAGCACCTCCAGAAATTGCGTCATTCTTTTCAGCTCTCTATCTCTTGTCTTCTGGATTAGGTCGGGGTGCCTCTGTCGGCTCGACCACTCATCGCTCATCTTCGTTACATGCTCAATAGGCATGATTCATCCAGAAACTATTTGCCCTGGATCGCTGAGTGTTACGGACTTCATTTGGAGATAGGATACGAAGAAAGTGGCTCGATAGCGCCAGATCAACCAACAATCCTAATCTGGTGTAGTATCTGCCTCAGGCAAAAGCTACCCCTGACTTAGCTGTTCTGGTTGGCCAGCCCCTGAGCGAAGGCCCCTCTTGTCAGCTGACTCATCACATAGCAAGTGCCCAAATAGGAAGTAGGGCACAACGTCAGGGCTGCAAGAGTCATTCGAATTTGCAAAGCGATCACAGTGTGGCATTCATGCAACACAGTTTGGACTTACACCGAGAAGTGAAAGCTCTACCGTTTACTATTTAATCGGAATATTACCTCGCCATCGTTGACTTCCCTGATTTACCTGAGCATCGTGGATATATATCTTGCCATGTAAGTACCAAGGACGCCTTCCGCCTCAAAACATGGGACTGCCTTCTTACGTTTCGTCAACGTCCAAGCTCCTTGGGTGACTCATGTGCTAACGCAGTAACGCTCCAAGTCATCATCAGGAAGTCGGTAGACAAACTTCACGGATGTATGCCACCCGTCCTCTACGATTTGGCCAGCCTGAATAATCGATGGCACCTGCGGTAGCCTACCAACAGAAACCACGGGTAGCCCCTTCTGAGCAAACTCTACCACTCGTGTCGCCACATATTCCTGAACATGGGTTGAAGGCAGATGCGTTGTGGACGAGGCGACAAACAGTGTCTTCTATGTCGGGGCCTCTCCTTGCAAGGGCAGCGAAAATATAGCGGACTCTAGGACGGTAAATGACATCCGGGTTCGCAAATCCAGAGTGGACGACGGAGGCAGATCCAGCTAAGGTTGCAAAAGGGGTATACAACGCTATCGAGCCGCTTTGTGTGACATGAAAGGCTCTCATCTAGCCATAGTTCTTGCGGCCCGGGCTTCATAAGAAAACTGTGTACGATCGTCCAGCGCTCCATCTCTACGGCTCGGAGAACTCCAGCTAATTATGACCTCAAGAAGGAGATATCTCGGCGTTAATTATCACGAAGCGCGAGCACTTTCTGGGATCGACAGCCGGATGAAGATGCGTGGATTTCCAGGGTGAGCAGGGTGAGTTGTGGGGTCTTATACTCTCCTGTCTAACTCAGCTGCTAGGACATACGTACTTTGGCTTTGATCTCGGTAATCTGTTACGATGCAAAGAGCTTGTTGCGTGGTCATGAAGAAACAGTGGATCATATTCTAAAGCGTGGGACTAGGCAACTGGTATATTGAAGACACAATTCATACAGAGAGAAAGAGATCAGACATTAACAGCCTGCACCTGAGTCTGTTCCACATGCTCGACCTCCACGACCTTGGCCACCTCAACATTCGACTGCGGTTGGCTCTTGGGGTAAAAGTCGATCTTACCTCCGTCCTTGATCACCCCCGTTCGGTCCAGATAGTTCCGACTGCGCACGTACGGGTCTAGCTGCCAGTAATTCGACCTCAACTGCTCAATCAACTCATCCCGATGAGCCTTGGCAGCTGCCGTCTCCTCCTCGTCCTTGTTCTTGATGGCCGTGACCCACCTGGAGGTGGCGTTGAGTAGCTCGTCGCCGATGCTGGCGCGTTGGGCCAGTAGAGCATCACGCGCGGTTGTGTCTTCCATGCGGTCGTTCTCGTTCTCATCAGGCTCCACGTACTCGTACGTCCAGTCCTCGGCCCCGCCGAGTTCCTTGACGATCTGGTCGCGGGAGATGAACTGCTCCAAGTCGTCGATGCTCTTGGTGAATTGGACCTTGGCGACAATGACGGGATCCATCCAGCCTTTGATGAGGCGCCAGATACCTGTTCCGTCAGTCGATGCTCTTCCTGCAATAGAAATGAACGTACTTGAGAACATCCATGGTGCGTTGTGAATGAGCAGCACACCCAGCGACTCGGGGTAGTTTGCTTCGAAGCATTTAATGATGAACTTGACAGGAGGGTATTCCATGTTCGAGAGACCGAAGCCAGTCATATCAAAGACAACCGCCTGCACTCGTCAGTTCCGTCCACCAAAGCGGAAAGTGATGGCTTACAGCAGTCTCCACCGGCGGCACCAGCAACAACCGCACGGACTCAATAACGTGGATGATAAATTGATTCAATGCCTCTTCGCTCTGCGCACTGGGCTTATGGATCTTGACCCGGATCACAACGATAGGCCTGCCCAGCTTATCAACACCGTGCACATACGCCTTCCCCATACGCATCTGCGCCAGAAAATCCTTTCCATGCTTTGCGGCAACAGCGTTGGAGGTATCTCTTGACGCCTTGAGAGCGTGTAGCTCGCCCTTGGCGATGACTTCCTCGTCGACGTGGAACTCCTTCATGCGCCACAGGATGGCCTCAAGCATCATGACAAAGGCCTTGTTGACGTCCCACTTGCGCGCGCGCAGGAAGCGAAGGAATAGTGCATCTGGATGATCGTGCCTTGCGGTGCTCAGGAGTCCATCTTTGATTTCTTCGGGTGAGATCTGGGTGAGAATGTGTTGGACTTGTTTGATTTCAGAGGCGTGCAGCCCGAGGCCCTGGAGGTGCTGGGAGATTTGCGCAGCGTAGGCGGGGGTGGTGGCGGTGCTGCCCTTTGAGGCGGTCGTGTTGGTCCGAGCGAGGGAGTTTCGTCGGTTCTGAGGCTCAGTTGTGTCTGTTGTCGTTGTGGTGGATGTCGGTGCGTCGGACAGACTCAAGACGATAGTCCATAACTGCTCGAGTTTCTTCTGTTGGTCGGCGGTGAGATTGCCGAGGAATCCTTCGGGGATGTCTGTGGCTGCCATTTTCTCGATTCTTGAGCCAGGGTCTCAGTCGAAGAATGTCTAGCCGGTCAAGCTGGGTTGACCCTGTCACTCTATATATAAATCCAGACCAGCCCTATTGTGCACAGGGCATATGAAAGTCCCCCGCAGGCATCGGCATACCTCGGTTCCAAACGTCCATTGTGGGAGACATGATAAGCGCTACGAAGGACAGGGACCGTTGATCCATCCCCGCGATAGTGGATCAATTCATGGCTTATCAGGGTCATCTCAACTTAAAATCCCCAAGCTTCCAAGTCCCAACCCTTGGACCGAACCTAGGCTTGATACTGTACTAGTATCTTTGGAGTCTACTCCATGTGCTAATGAAGATCCTTTATATGACGCATGCATGCCTGCTTCCAGCAGTTCTGTGCTCGTCGAGGCATCCCCTGACTCCAAAGTCCAAGCATATGGATAATGAGATCCGACCCGCGGAATGTGTTCTTTACCTACAACACCCTGTCCTTGAAAATGGGATTTCGAATCGTCCTGAGTTGAATGAATGACTCCTCACTAGTGTTTCTGAATCTACCCCAGAGTAGAACCTCAAGGCAGGACCAGAGTCAATTAACCCCGCATTCATGATGATCCCCCAACAAATGTTTTGTGGGTTAGATATGGAGTGACCAATTACGCTCTGATATCGCATCCCTAGACCCACCGGCAATCCCACAAATTGGTGTGATCCACAGGGATCCACAGTATGGATCACTTATTACTCCTTTCGGAATGCACTGCGAAGTTTGCCAGACCAGCTGATTGGCGCGCCACAGCCTGTTTCACATCGTCAGATTCATCATTTTGGGAGGCTTCAAGGAATCCAGGAATGGAATGATACTTGTTTGGGAAAGGAGTGCGATGGACTCCAGATTTAACTAATGTGCATGGACATACTTGCCACCACGATTCTTGAGTATGTGCGATTGTATCAACTCCTCGGTTGCATCTGCTTCGGCTCAATGCCAGGGCGTCGTCGTCAGATCGGGGTTACCTACAGCGCCATGTTCAGACAGGAGGATTCTTAAATGGTTCAACTATCAAGTTTTTGGGTACTGAATTCCTCGGGCTTGCTCAAACAACATGACACCGCGAGTCAGAGTGTCTGATCTTGCACTATCTCAATCTTGTGAACCAACAGGTTTAAAGACACTGTTCCCCCGAGAGGAGTGCTAGCAAGAAGCACCCGAGGGCACGTTCTCGCACTCGGAGCTCGTCTCGCCACCAGTGATGTCCACGCCCTCCCAGGTCCAGTCACTGCAGCTGCCGTCCCCGCAGAGAATGTACACCTCGACAGCGTCGGACTCCACGGTACCAGTGACACCGTCGATGGTCAGATCGGTGATCGGAACGCCAGTGGTAGGAGTACCGGTCGGGCTGCCGTTCTCGTAGTCCTGCTCGATGACGATCCCATAATCGGTGATACCGGACAGCTTGATGTTGGAGTAGGTGACCTCGCTGACGGAGCCGGTGGCGTCGTACACGGTCTTAATGCGGACGCCGTTGGCCGAGTCGGTCACGGCGGAGTCGGTGATGGTGACGTTCTTGACGGTGTTGTCGTCGCGGCCGCCGACGGAGCCGATGGAGAGACCGTGGCCGCCGGAGCAGGTGCCGCCGGAGAATTCGATGTTCTGAGTCAATTAGCTTTCAACGCTAATCAGGCAGACACGGAGGGGAGCATACCTCGCCCGAGTTGATGGCGATGCAGTCATCCTGGTTCTTGACGGTCGCACCGCGGATATAGACCCCGGTACTCTCGCTGATATCGAACCCATCAGTGTTGTGCCCGCCGTTGTCATCGCCGTCCGAGTTGTCGATGGTAATGTCGATAAGGTAGAGGTTGGTCGCCTGGACACTGATGGCCTGCACGGGGGTGTTCTTGATGGACAGGCCGGTGATGGTCGAGTCTTCGAGGCTGTGCGCGTACATGAACTTGGGCTTGGTCTTGCCGCCGTTTGTGCCCTCGCCGTCCCACCAGCGGGAGCCCTCGCCGTCAATTACCGCGCCGGAGTTTTGCTTGACGGTGATGTCCTTGCCGCCGAAGCGGATCAGGGGACCGCTCCACTCTTCGTAGCCGAAGGTGGTGGTGCCTTCGAAGACAATCTTCGGGGGTTAGCACAGCGACTATCAGCAGGGAGACAGATATGGCAGCATGGCAGCGACGTACGGTAGTCCCATCATCGACATCAGACAGATCCAGCGTCTCACCAGCAGGAACCTCGATGTTGTCCAGGACAATCTCGGAGCAACCAGAGGCGCTCTCGGTGGCCTGGGAGGCCGCAGTGAAGGTACAAGTCGAAGACCTCTTGGTCAGATCCGACACGCGGGAGGGAGCAGGGGCAGCAGCGATGACGGATCCCAGCGCAGCTAGGCCAAGAAGCTCAACGGAACGCATGATGAATTAAAATGAAAGTTCCGATCAACAGAACAGTTTATGGTCGGTGAGGAATGAATCTGGTCAACAGGTACGAAAAGAAAACAAGGACGGCTTGGAGGTTACAGCTTGCTGGGTGATTCCATGATCCATGGCACCACTGCCTTATATAGCCATTGGCATTCAGCACTGGTCACTGAATCTAAGCTTCTCCCAACTTGGCTCCAACTTGGCTGCGGCCAAGGCGGTACATGAATGTCTGCACCATGAAGGATCATTGGCGGAAATTACAAGCTTCATCAACCTCGAACGGCTACCGGAGGTTAGCCGTGTCAGGAGGACGCTTGATTCGGGGATCGTCGTCATCAAGGAGCTGCGGCGTCATGGATGCTCCACTGCGAGTCATGATTAGTGCGGTGCATGGGCTCTAGGGTGATTCGAGAGGAGGTTCGGTGTCGCACTAGTCTGTTGGGACCTTTACATTTCATATCTTCGTTTAGGATAGGAATAATCCATGGCAGTGATGCTCTGAGGATCCTTGTCCTTGCTGTCGGCTGCGATAATTCGCCTAGCACTCAGCAGGCAGTAGACGTTTCCGAAACCATTCTGCAGTATAGACCATCGCAATGAAAGGACGCAAGTACTGCCTACTAGGTACTCATTCCTCCCTAAACGGTGAAAGCAATGACCATTCAGGGATTAAAGTGGTGATCAGCAGTCATAACAAGCATTCATCAGCTGTATAGCACGCACCCACCCGCAATATCCATAGATTAGTTGCGTCGCAACACTCCCAGAGTACACTATCCATGAGTCAGTAAGCAATTCCGAGTCAGCTATTTCGGTATGATTGAGAGGGTTGAATCATGGATGTTGACCTACTCATAGAATTGCATGCTACCAATAACATGGGGAACTTCACGCAAGAACTGTCTAGGTCTTTATGCTTGTCTGAAAGGGAAGGTCGACTCGCGCCATGGTAGGAGATAAGCACGTTGAAGTCTTGTTGCCGGATGACGCGGCCATATATAATGTCTCCCGAAGAGTAGTATAGGTACATCCCTTCGTATCGTGTTTGACGGTGGTGCGCTCTCGTCTTCAGCCCTATTTGAAGCCGCGTTCAAACATTCGAACCGCTACTACTTTGTCATTGTCGGTGCTGCTTTACCTCTGCCCCTGTGTCAGCTCAGAAGTGATCGATCGGAGTCTCGAGCCAAAGGAACCTGCTTCTTAATACATTCGAGATAGGCCGCTCTGATGCTATGACTGTAGGCCATTTAACTGATGTTTCTGTGAGCCCCTGAATATTTACTTGACTGGCTCGGCTCGCCGGTCCATGCACAGATATTATGGGTCAGATGTTGGTCTCGAATTCTCCAGCCTTGAGTATACAATGACAGCTTGGTTGTACGCTTTGACAGGTGGACGATGTCAGCATAGATATGGAGTCGTTCTTCATGAACGAAGCCATGCTCGAGGATCAAATCTGACGCAGTGGAATGTTCCTATTCGTTGATTCTAGAGCCGTCAACACGTGTTCCCTCATTATTTGCCTCAGGGATGCGGTTTCTTGTCGGCGTCTTGGGTGAGCTGTCTCTCCTCTGAACAAGGACCACAAGGGGATTGGAATATATCACCTTCCATGACATGTTACCCATGGTGGTAACTGGTTCCGTTCGAATTTCTCAGATAGCGGAATCAAAGAGTCATTCATTGATGAAGAGTAATATGAGCCGAATCTGACCACATGCTGCAGGGATATATCAGGGATACATCAAGATGCAAGTAGCTTTCTTTGTATTGACTGAAAGAGCGAGTTTCAGCTATTAATGGAAACATGAATGAAGGCAAAGAAACTGGTATATCATTCTTTTAGCATATCGATGTTGATACACAGCCAGCACAGCCAGGGCTTCAAGCCAAAGAAATCAGGCTGTGCTTTCGAGTCTTTGAAGGTGTCAACATTGTAGGAGCCTGAGGCACTCACTGCTCCTACATCATTGGCCCAGAGGCTAAGCACGTGACTCCTGCTTTGTCTGTGGGTGTGTGTGTGTGTGTGTGTATTTAACGGCCGGGGGTCGTGACAGGCACGCTTCCCACCATTCCCTATTGGGACAAAGGCCGCCAGGGGGTAAGCCCTGGGCTTCTAAATCTATAGTTCTATATACAGATTTTTTAAACAAGAAAGAGGCTCTTTGGCGCATTTACATAGCTGCCGTGACCACAAAAAAGGGGGGCCCCGCGGGTGCAGGTTGTGGGTTGATGCCAGCTGCATTGGTCCACCTTGACGCCATGACCAGTCGTACCACCTCTACATCTTTTTTTTTTTTGAAAAAGGAATATAAAATAAAGGAAAAATTACAAAGGAGAAGGGGGGGCCAGCTTGGCT